>OX388308.1:8745782-9050577 GCA_947579605.1 Athripsodes cinereus | reverse complement strand
ATATATATATATATATATATATATATATATATATATATATATAAATATAATGTTATTACAATAATGCATGAAACTATATTCAATTAAAGCAGGGGATAAAGATAGTGTTGACAACTGAGATATAAATTGTATATATCACGCTATCTTTCAGAACTCCTTTCATAAAACATTATAACTAAGTCCTTTTACTTTTTCTTTCATGTCTCCATAGTAACGATTCCTTTCATATGACTATCCCAATGGCCTCTACTCTGTATGTTATGCTTTCACATAATGCACAATAGAGCCTCATACAGTATTGTTGAATGTATGAGGCGTCGGGTAGTATTTTCTATGTTAATTATATATATACATTATAGTTTAATGACTACCTATTTATTCTGTTAAATAAATCACCAATAACATTTAACAATATTGTGTCCACACCCTCGGATGGCTTTGAGATATTACGAAAGAAGTTAACAAAAATATACACTGCGGGCTCCGGTATAACAAAAAAAAAAAACAAGTAATATAATAATATATAAATAAATAAAACAAAATAAAATAATTTAAGATATATAGATAAATAAATAAATACATAAGTATACCAAAATAAAATAAAATCTAGTGTCTACACAAAAAATATACGCCCCGTATAAAGTTTAAATTCAATCTCCAAGTCTTTATTTTAGATCATATACATAGAATATGCAGTATGGAAAATATATACAATAACTCCAACACTACTTAAAATATTCAGAGCAAGCCTAGCATGGGGTTATATACCACAAAGCTGGAAAATTGTCAAAGTAACATACATTCCAAAATCTAACAAGGAATGTTATGATACACCAATAAGTCTATCCTCATTTATGCTTAAAACAATGGAAAAAGTAATCCATAGATATCTTGTAGACAATACCCTACAAAAATACCCTGTACACATAAAACAACATGCGTATCAAGAAGGCAAATCAACAGAAACTGCCCTCATAGAAATAGTGGATAACACACAGAAATCACTATCAAACGGTGAAATTGCTTTATGTGCCTTCCTAGACATAGAAGGGGCCTTTGATGGGGTCCCAACAGAAGTCTTAATAAATGGACTACAGCAAAAACAGGTAGAACCCACCGTAATAAAACGGATCAATGACATGTTGTCAAACAGATACATTAAAATAAGCCTACAAAATGAAACATTAAAGGCTAAAACTGTCAAAGGATGCCCGCAGGGAGGTGTTCTTTCACCTCTACTAGTTGCAGACAGTTTAATATGCAAGCTCAATGACATGGTTATAATGCACAAAGCTATGCTGATGACATAGTTATAATAATCAGAGGTAAAGAATATGACATTATCTCTGAATTAATGCAGAATGCGCTAAAGATGGTAGAACACTGGTGCATTACGAATGGGTTAACAGTTAATACTAGTAAAACAACTCTAATCCCATTTACAAGGAAAAAAAAGCTTGAAAAGCTTACCAAACCAATCTTTTTTGGAAATACCATAAACTTTTCCAAAGAGACAAAATATCTAAGCATCACACTAGATAATAAACTCACTTGGACTGAACATGTTAATAAAGTAACACAAAAAGCTACAAAGGCCTTATGGACCTGCCGAAGATTGGTAGGAAATAATTGGGGAATAAAACCCAAACTAATGCTCTGGTTATATACTGCGGTAGTAAGACCAATTGTATCATATGCATCAATAGTTTGGAACAACAAACTAGAACAAAAGGGATGTATTGAAAAGCTAAACAGACTACAAAGAATGGCCTGTTTATTAGTAACAGGAACACTACATACAACTCCTACAGCTTCATTAGAAGCAATGCTCAATCTAGCGCCGCTACACCTTTACTTAGAAAAGGTGGTAAAAGAGGGAATAATAAGATTGACAATCGTAGAAGCACATAAAATAAGCATGCTCTCTGAATCGAAATAGAAAAAGATGATATAATTAGTTTACCAAAAGATAAAATGAAAAATATCTACCACTTTGCCAAACCATACGAAGTAGAAATCCAATCCAGATCAGATATCAAAGAAAATTGGTATCAGGAACCTAATGGTGCCTTGATTTGGTATACAAATGGATCTAAAAAGATAAACGGCACGGGCTCAGGTGTATATGGTATATCACTCTAGTATTTTCCAATATTATAATCAATTTTTTTTTGTCTTGGCCAATTATTTTTAAACCTACTTCATAACATGTGTCTTTTTATCTAGCCTACATAACAAATCCTTGACGTTATTTATCGGAATTTATACAAAAATTTCTTCGTAGATACCTTGGTAATTATTATTTTCCACACTATTTTTTAAGAAAAATGCTAAAAAACGATTTTATATGCGATCTCACTTTTTCATAAGTTTAACAACATTGACTCATTCATTTATAGTTATGTTTTAATATCACTGACATTATTTTTCATCACTTTTTATTATAGGTTTTAATAACAGATATGTTTTTATTAGTTTAAAAAATCAATTTTTTACGTTATTTTTCTTCAATTCTTGATAATTATTATTTTATTATTAATTATTATTATTTTATTTTTTAATTATTTTACTCAATCATTTATAGTTGTGTTGTTATTAGTTTTAATAACAGTTATGTTTTTATTAGTTTTAATCACAATACTTGACATTATTTTTCTTCACTTCTTGATAATTATTATTTTATATTTTACTCATTCATCCATAGTTATGTTATTATTAGTCTTAATAACAGTTATGTTTCTACTAGTTTTAATAACAATTTTTGACGTTATTTTTCTTTACCTCTTGACAATTATTATTTTATATTTTACTTAATCAATTATAGTAATGTTATAATTTGTTTTAATAACAGATATGTTTTTATTAGTTCTATGAACAATTTTTGACGTTATTTTTCTTCACTTCTTGGTAATCATTATTTTATATTTTGACTCATTCATTTGTAGTAATGTTATCATTAGTTTTAGTAACATTTTCTCGACGTTATTTTTCTTCACTTTCTGGTAATTATTATTTTGTATTGTATATGTGTATATTGTATATTGTATTTGTTTTTCAAATAATTTTCAATAAAAATTGTTTCGTATCCTAATTAATAAATTTCACTTCTTGGTATTTATTATTTTGTAAATCAACTTTTGTTTATCAAATAATTTTCAATAAAAAATGAAACGTATCTTAATTAATAAACTTAACTTTTTCAACATACAACCTCATAAAAGAGTTTACGATATGACATTGTCATTGTTAAACCCACTTGTTTATAAGTTTTTATTGATTAACTTCCTACTTCTTCTAATACCTGTTTTTTTTTTTTTAAGTTTGTATTGATTTACAAATTATGACCGCATTGGCAGTTCAACCGCACTTAATCCGAAATGTCGTATGATCAGGTTATAGTGTGCACTGCGTTGTACCGTATACCACAGTTGACACCATGTGTTTAAGACTATAGGGCCATTATAATCTTTGCACTTATACATACATAAACGCTATGTATACATATTGATATAGACTCACAGCGGGCCGTGACCAGTATTGAGGGTTGCAATAGTATTTATTATTTATTGTGTTGCACTGCTTGGGTACCTGGCCGCACTCATTGAGTGCAGTTGTACTAGCCAAATATTATTATTAATTTTGTTAACTATTAGAATTGTTATTATGTATTAACTGATATTATGTATTATTATGTATTGTATAAAGGCTTATGCCGTCTATTGATTAATAAATAATAAATAAATAAAAAATAAATATCACCAAAAGCAAAAATATGCAAACACCTGGGCCAAAATGCAACTATCTTTCAAGCAGAAATAACTGCGATAACAATATGCGCCTATGAAAATATAAATAGGAGATACAGAAATAAAAAAAATTACATTTACTCAGACAGTCAAGCTGCACTTAAAGCACTAGACTCTTGTAAAGTAAACTCTGTTACAGTTCAAAACTGTATCAATGCATTGAACAAATTATCAATAGAAAATAACAATAAAATTGTATTAAGATGGGTGCCAGGACACTCTAACTATGAGGGTAATGAAGAGGCGGATAAAATGGCCAACAAGGGGGCTGACACGCTGACCTATGGACCAGAGCCTCACTGCCCCATTACAAATAGCACTTTAAAAACAGCACTCTATGGGAGAATGCAAGAAAAAGCTATTAATAACTGGTTAACAATACCAGGACAGAAACATGCGAAAACCCTGATTAAAGGTTTCTCATCAAAGAAAAGTAGAGATTTTCTCGAACTTAATAAAGAGAACCTAAGAATTCTCACCAGAGTACTAACGGGACACTGTAGACTCAATAAACACTTATGTATAATGAAACTAACAGACATGTATCTGTGCAGATTCTGCATGAATGAACATGAAACTCCTTTGCATCTACTCACAGAATGTGAACCTATAATGCAAACAAGAGCCAAAATAATTGGCTCAAACTTTCCTAATCAAGAACAGATCAAAGGAACTAACCCACACAAAATTTTGAATTTCTTTCAGGTTTTAGGTCTGTGGGAAGACATCTAAGGACTAAATCCCACAATGGACTACACCTAGAAGTCCAGGTGGGCAAGGTCTTTGGATGGAAGAAAAAAAAAAAAATGGATAATATGTTAAAAAAAATAAATAATGGATAATATGGACAGTTTGTATTAGTGATGTAACGAATGTGTGATTTTGGATATTCGCGAATGCGAATATTTGTTGCCGACATTCGCGAATGCGAATGCGAATAGCGAATATTGACTTCAAAATGGTATAGGAATTTGAAATATTTCAAAACTGCTCAGTTTTCTTAAAGAATACTTTCTTGCAGTACCTTTTTCCACAATGTACCGGGTAAGTATCCGGTACTTTTACCGAATTACTGATTTATTCATTCATTTACATGGTACACAACAGATGAAAGACATATAAATATAAACATGTAAGCGACAAAAACACTCCAATAGTCTTACATCCAAACAGTGCACACTTCAGCAATAACACACAAAACAATTATAGAAAATCTTACACACAATACATTCATTCACAATACATCCATTCACCCAATTTCGCACACATAATACATTCATTTGCACAAACACATTCACACTTCGCAAATGTATGCAATAACAATACAAAAAAAACTCTAAAAATAAGAAAATTCAAAATTTTTAAAAACAGACTAAACATAAATACTACACTTCACATTTTATCAAACATATACATTATTTTTTGTCGGCCGGTGTGGCGCGGAGGTAACGCTCTTGCCTTTGAGTCACGAGGTCCCGGGTTCGATCCCCGGCCAGGGCAGATTGAGGAATGACCTTTTTCAAATTGTCCTGGGTCTGGGTGTTACATGTATATGTGTTTATAGTGCATTGTATATGTGTGTATCGTCGCGTTAGTACCCATAATACAAGATTCATCTTAGTTTGGGACTAGCTCGATCTGTGTGAAATGTCTATGAATGTAATGTAATGTAATTTTTTTATATTTATTTCATCTCATTCTACTCTCAACTCTCCTTTCTCACAAACCTGACGTAATTGGCACTTTAAAATTCTATAAACAGGGTTTCTTGAGCCTGCAATCGTTTTTGTTTTGAAAACAAGATCATGTTAAAGTAGGCATTCTAAAATTAATCCTATCTAAAATATTAGTCACATCGTATTCGGACAAGCATATTTTTCTCAGGTTACATGCATCCAGCAAAACTCTTCTTAATTTCAATTTAGGCAAATCTTTAATAATTACAGGATAATGCAATCTCTTCCTAACCAAACGAATGAATTTAGACTGAGTTCTCTCAATTTGATCGACATATTTTTTTTTTAAAATGTGGATTCCATATAGAGGAACAGTACTCCAGCTTGCAGCGAATCAACGCTAAGTACTTACAAGTACAAATACGATTGATATAATTTTTATTTTTTTTTTATTTTTTTTATTTTATTTCATTTTCCAAAAAGAGCATACAAAATTTAACAAAAACAATAAAATGGAATATATAACCCACTAGATTAAAATCTGTTCTGGGGCAATACTAGAAGAAAAAATACAAAATATCAAAGTACATAACAATATCATGTCATACGTCAAGTCATTTAGTACGTGCAAGTAAGATTAATGTAAGAGTAAGTCAGTTATTGTATTATGTTCGTCAGGTCTCTCTCAGAATCCCTTCTGCCCCTGTCCATGAGCCATTTCGTCACCAATTTGTTTAAGTTTTTCCCACTTGGGGAAATAAGTTTAGATATATTTGGGATTATTCGATTATACATTCTTGGCCCAAGGAAGGTGAGGTATCTCTGAGCAAAAGTCGTATGTGTAATTATTGGTTACAATAGTTTTCCATTTCGTGTATTTGTCGAAAGCATGTGTTGTGGCATGTATGGAGTCGGATTTAGGTGTATGTGTTTAGTTATCGTCTTTATGTATAGTTGTCGTATGTCCAGTACAGAAAATTCTTTGAAAAGTCTGTCAGATGAGTATCTATACGGTTTCCGGCAGATAACCCTGATGAGAGACTTCTGTGCAATTACAGCAGGGTAGAGGTTCGTTTAAGCCATGCCCCCCCAGCCTATAATACCGTAAGTGAGAACACATTGGCCTAGCGCAAAATACATCAAGTCAAATATGTCTCTAATGTTTCTAAATACGTAAGTAAGTTGTCTTGTCCTTTTAGTTACATTCGCTTTGTGTTCCGTCCATCTCAAATTATTATTATGTGTCCCGCCGCCTTATTCAAAACCATTTGTTGAGAGAGCGCCCCTTCATTTCCCGGATCGACGTCATTTTCACCCCTAAATCCATGGTTATCTTCTTCTTCTTCTCTTTCTCTGTTGACTTCCGTCCAAACGCCCTTTCGAGAGGGAAACCAAGGCACCCCTCGAAAGAAGGACAAAAAAGGTGGAAAACCTCATGTTTTCCACCTTTCCCAAGGACCTTTATAAGACCTTAAAGTCGACCTACGCCAACCTTGTTTCAGAAGATCTCTTTGTTGATCATTCCAATCTCTCAATGATTCTTCCCACCCCCACATTTCCAGACTTCCAGCGTTAATGTCTCTAGCATTGGTGGAGGATTCCCTGTCAGCGTGTTGACCAGAGCTGTCTGCAGGTTGTTCAAGGTCAGGGGTGGTTCCAAGGCTCGATTTTTCAAATCTGCTCTCCAAAAGACCTTGTTCCACAGTGGAGCGACTATCATGTATGTTCCCCGTGCCTGATTCATGTGTTGTAAAACTTGAGGCATTAGGTATGGAGGGGGAAAGATCCACGCTAGCCTGAAGTCCCATTGGCGGCTCAGTGCATTGTGAAAAAGAGCCCGTTGATCTCGGGGATCTATGGACACATAATTCTCCACCACATGAGCTTTTTCTGATGCGAATAGATCTACCACAGGAGTTCCCCACTTCTCGAAAATTATTGATGTTGCATGTGGGAGTAGATGCCATTCTGCAGGTTGTTGATTGCGTGATAGGCTGTCTGCCAGCCCGTTGAATCTGCCTGGTAGGTGGTATGCTATCAGACTTATGGAGTGCTGATCCACCATTTTCAGTACACACTTTGTCAGGGTCAGAAGAGCCCGAGACCGTGTACCTCCCTCCTTGTTGAGATAGGACACTACAGTCCGATTGTCGCACTGGACCATGAGGCCCAAGCACGCAAGCTCTTTGGTGTGTGGTGCCAGAGCAGCCAGCACACCGAGCATCTCTTTTTGGTTGCAATGCAGACTCTGTTGATGTGGCGCCCAAGTACCCCTCAGTGTCTTGTTGTTGAGTAAGGCTCCCCAACCTATGTCGGACGCATCCGTGGTCAGGAGGTTGGTGTATGGTTGATGAAAGATGAATGACCTTCTTTGGATGTTTCCTAGCCACCATTTCAAGTCCTCTATTACGTCCTTGGGGAGGGTCACTCTTTGAAACCTCTCTAGGTTTCTGATGGTCTTGCAATGAATTTGTAGGTTCCGACAATGTAGTCTTCCCCGTGGTACTGGGAAACTTGCAAAGTTCAACAGTCCTAAGAGGATTTGAACCTCGTTCAACAAGCATTTTCCTCTTTTTTGAGTTGTTTGTATGAAGGATACGGTTTTTTGACACTTTTTTGTCGGGTAACCATTTTTGCCCCTTGCAAGTGTCCCAAATGATCCCTAGGAACTCTATTGTTTGTGTTGGGGCTAAGACAGATTTTGTTTCTTGTACTTGCCATCCCAGATATCTCAATAGGAACAGGAATTCTTGTACCTGTATCTTTAAAATTTCTTGATTCTGATTGGTTAGCATAAAGTCGTCCAGGTAAACAATCACTCTGTATCCCTTTTCCCGCAGATATTGGGCAATCCAATTGGTGACTGTTGCGAAGGCTTTGGGGGCGGAGCTTAGTCCGAACGGAAGGCATGTCATCTCGTATAGGGTGCCTTTGTAGAGGACTCTTAGAAACTTCCGATGTGCCGGGTGAATGGGGATGTGGAAATATGCCTGTGATAGGTCCACTTTTACCATCCAGTCTCCCAACTGAAGGAATCCTGACACTCGATGACAATTTATAAGTTTGAACGAGTCTGTTGCTACGAACTCGTTCAGTGGCCTTAAATTCAACACAGGCCTGGTTGTGGTGTCGGACTTGGGGACCAAGAACATTCTTGATATGAAGGAAGGGGATGGTTCTACCTTCATAAGATGTGCTCTTTTTCCATCCTTCTTATATGTTCTGTCATCATGGATGTGGGCTTTGTCAGCAGATAAAGCTTCTGAAGATCTGGAGGAGCGAGGGGGGGTGTGTTCTTGAACGGAATTTTGTAGTTGGACAAGGTCCGAACCACTATCTCCGGGGCTTGTAGCTCCTTCCAATGGTGTACATAATATTTTAGTTGCCCCCCCTTGAACTGACCGTCACTTCCTGTATGGACGCTTGTACCTACCCTGATAGGAATGAGGTTTTCCACCTTTTTTGTCTTTCTTTCGAGGGGGGCCTTGGTTTCCCTCTCGAAAGGGCGTTTGGATACCCCCTCGGTTTACAGGTTCCCTCGATGAAAAGGTTCTCTTGATTCCAGGTTTTTGGGTGCTGGTTCCCTGAGTACCCGAGCATCCTGGCTCTGTACCCGTGCTAATCCTGGGGCCTGTGGGAATGCATTTATCCATTCCACCCATCCTATGAATGGCTTCAGAGAGCCTTTCCGCATCGAAGAGAAACTCTGCGCTGGGGGGAATCTTCTTTAATGTGCTCTGAACACCCTTATCTTTTACAGAGGCCAATAAGGTTTCTCTACGTTGGGTGACAATCCCTGCCCTTTTTCCACAGACCATTTGTACCAGGTCTCTCGACACCTTCTCGAAATCACTCTTGTGTGAAAATTTTTCTGCAATTTTCGCCGACAGGTTAGAGTGGGTTATCTGGGATTTAGATGCCCATTCTAAAATTTCACTCAGCGAGTCTCTAACTGCCTCTCGCTGCAGGATCAGCCCATGAGATAGGGCCGCACAGAAATTTTCCTGTGGCGGACCAAGCCAAAACACCATAGAAGAGGAATCATTACCATAGACAACCAGAGACGGAAGTCAACAGAGAAAGAGAAGAAGAAGAAGATAACCATGGATTTAGGGGTGAAAATGACGTCGATCCGGGAAATGAAGGGGCGCTCTCTCATCATTAACCTCTAAAGCCGAGAAGAATGGCTTGGCCACATATGTTTTTTGGGCTTCGGAGAAGCGCACATTCTCCCATTCTGGTGTCGAGAAATGTTGGAGCCTCACACCCTTCTCTACATGAGATGGGTTGGTTCTGGCAATTGTTGGCACTGCCAACTCTGTGGTGACGTCCTCCAGGGTGAAGCACTCCTCCCTTCTAGGCTCCCTTACCAAAGGGGAAGTTGATCTGGAGCGTCGCACCTCTGCACCTTCGTCCTCGTAATCCGAATCGGACACGGGGATCATCCGGTCTAACAATCTTTGGACAGTATCAGTCAGCGTGTTGACCCTGTCCGTCAGATGGTCCACACGCGCATCACGTGCATCCTGCGACGGCGACGGCGACTGTGCGTCCTCGCCGAGCACGATGTGGCGTATCTGACCACTTGTGTATTCGGGGTTTGACATTTCTCGCGCCGTTTACCAGAATAAAACTACGTGGCTTGCAGTAATCGATATCGCACGAAAACACTTAAAATACACAATAACTACGATAGTAGTAACAAATCAACAAGTGTCACTGTCACAATATATAAAAAATGACTTTCACAAGGGTGTCTCTATCACATATCATAAACTAGTGTCCTGTCACGAAAATTTAAAAGTGTCTCTGTCACGAATATCAATTTTTTTCCAAAATAAGTGTATTGATTACAAGTAATTGGTTTGCACAAGCCTGATGTAGTTTTTTTCACTAAAATCGTAAACGGGCGCAACCGACGCGATCGGAAAAGAACACGCTAATGGGCCAAAACTAACAGAGTGAAACCAACTTCCCCATCTGGATCTGAACTTGCCAGATACCTTTCAGATTTACATCTAAAATGGAGATTGTCTCCAAATACCATCCTTCTCCATAAATCGGCAATTTCAACATTGTGCAGTGCATCGGCCAAAAATTTAAGTAATCACCCACTGGTTAAAAGAATTCTTAAAGCTATTCAGCTAAGTAAACCACATAAACAGAAGCCACCTATATGGGATCCACGACAGGTAGTAACATGGCTGAGAAGCAACCCACCTCAAGATATTACCTTGTATGAGGCAAACAGAAGGGCTTGTACACTATTGCTATTGGCATCAGGACGCAGAGTCCATGATTTAACATTGTTGTTTTATAACAATAACCATTTAATTATTGATGGAGAGGATATAATTTTATGGCCTTCGTTTGGCTCCAAAACTGATTCAATTAATCATAGGCAGTCGGGATGGCGCTTAAAACCTGCAGATAACCAGAACATTTGCCCGGTTTACTGGATCAAAGAAGTCATTCGACTGTC
Organism: Athripsodes cinereus; assembly: GCA_947579605.1. Taxonomy (NCBI): domain Eukaryota; kingdom Metazoa; phylum Arthropoda; class Insecta; order Trichoptera; family Leptoceridae; genus Athripsodes; species Athripsodes cinereus. Next base: position 9,039,613 of record OX388308.1, on the reverse strand, counting down.
AGTGGATCAGAGGGCATTGGAAGGTAACATACTAGAGCAGTTGTTTGTTACTTCCAGGGGAATTCCAAAGCCAGCCTCAAGGAGCATCATTGCAAATTGGGTGAGATCTATATTAAAAAGTTCTGGCGTTGAATCTTCACCAGGAACGATTCGTTCTGCAGTAGCCTCACTTAACTGGTTGGAAAATTATAAACTGGATGACATACTGGCACGAGGAAACTGGCGAAACGTTAACACTTTTGCCAGATACTACAGAAGAGAGATCACTCTCAAGGTACATGATTCTTCTTCAATAGCACCACTATTCCAACCAATGGAATAGCTACACTCACATTAGCGTGTTCAACTATCCCTCACCAGGCGATAACAAACAGATCTCAACAAATGGTTTTGAATAAGGCGGCGGGACACATAATATTGAAGTTTTACCTACCATTAAAACTTTTATTATGTTCCCTGCCTGTCATTTTTTTGTGTAGAAGATAACGTGTTCGTCTTAATTTTGTCTATCAAGTGGTGGTAAGTTTTGTGTAATTTATTTGTTTCGTCTCGTTGGTTCAGTGCAAAGTCTCTCTTGGCTATATGAATAGATTCGTACAGGATTCTGTGAGATTCTGTGTTACTTTTTTTAATCGTAGCTGCATTCTTAAAATCGATTCTGTGTCCTTCCATGAGGGTATGCATCGCTAGCGTAGACGTATGTTTTTTGTTTCTCACGTCGACTTGGTGTTCCGCTATGCGATGTAGGACTTGGCGGTTTGTTCTGCCTATGTACACTTTCTCACAGTCCTGACAGCCTATTTCATATACACCTTGATTTTCGTTAGTAATTTTGTCCGTCGGTCTAGTCAATGTTGTACTTATTTTTCTGTCTGTATTAAAGATCGTTCGTATGTTGTTTCTGCGAAGAATTCGTCCTAGTCTGTCTGTCACTCCTTTGATGTATGGGAGAGTACATGTACTTATATGTCTTTGGTCGGTATTGTCAGGAGTATTAGATGTTTGTGTGCTGAGTCTGTGTGCTTTGTCGATCTGTCGTTTATTATAACCGTTGCTTGTCAGTATGTCATTAATGGTGTTAATCTCGTGGTTTTGGTGTGTCCGCAAAGACAATCAATACATACATACCTCGTCGCGAAAAACTTATCAACAACATATATATATATATATATATATATATATTATCTTAATGATGTATATATATATTGTTAATATATATATATATATATATATATATTAACACTTTCGTAGGTGAAAAATTCCAGTTTATACGAAAAAAATAACTTCGCATATATATATATATATATATATATACATGTATATGAATCGATAGATTTTGAGGTTACGTAACGTGTTGAATTTTGGTGGTAAGCTTTGGACTGGTCATATCATATCATATTACCATTGACAGCAGATAGTGGGGGAGTAGACAATGGGTTCTTGATGCTCTCGGTAGATCCATTCTGTACAGCTGTTGGGGGAGACTCTAACAAGGCCACTTGCTTTATTAAACGCCTAGGACTTGTTCCTCTGGATCTGCAAATTACTATTATTAATATAAGGTATATAAATATACATATTTTGTTTATGAGTTTTTCGTGACGAGGTATGTGTGAATCTATAAATTATTACTACATTACACATACTCCCAGGGTATTTTGCATCAACTATTTTTATTCTATATGTATCCTACCCTAGATAGATGTATCTACAATATTATGGTGTTGTTATCCACAGTAAGCAAATAATATTGAAGTTTTACTTACCATTAAAACTTTTATTATGTTCCTGCCTTATTTAAAACCATTGTTGAGAGAGCGCCGTCTGTTTTCTCGTGCGGTCGTGCCCAAATCACGTGATCCTAGTTCTTCCCCGCGCATTTTTCTCTGTCACCAGGCTGTCAACCTTAGTTTTTTATCTATGGTTGACTCTACTGTCTATGGTTCCTTTGTTTGACAGGCATTAGCTTCAACAGGCAGCCCTTGCCTTGGTTTTAAATAAGGCAGGAACATAATAAAAGTTTTAATGGTAAGTAAAACTTCAATATTATGTATCCGTAGCCGTTATTTAAAACCATTGTTGAGATTTGTTTGTTATCGCCTGGTGACATTGAATTGACACGCTAATGTGATGACTGATTTAATATTCTATTCCACCGGTTGGAATAGTGGTGCGATCGAAGAAGATGAGATATTACCCTCATTTCTGATCTCTCTCCTGTAAAACTTGGCAAAAGTGTTGGCGCTTTGCCAGTTTCCTCTTGACAATATGTCGTCTAACTTAAAGTTTTCCAGCCAGTTTAAGGATGCCACTGCCGAGCGTATACTCCCTGGAGTGCTTTCTATTCCTGCATTTTTAAGAATAGATTTGACCCAGTTTGCAATCTTACATCTTGTTGCTGGCTTTGGATTTGCGCTACCAGTAATAAACAAGGACCTTTTGGTATCTTCACCTGTCCTGAGATCTCTAGAGAGATCCATCACCTTTTTAATCCAGTATACAGGACAGATATTCTTGTCCTTTCCCGCTTTTAATCTCCAACCTGACTGTCGATACGACAAGGTATCAGTTTTGGAGCCGTATACTGGCCACAGTACTATATCCTCTTCGCTGATAATTATCCTGTCAGGGGTACAATGTAGTAAAGTTAAGTCCTGCACCCTCCGACCTGATGCCAGCAGAAGTAGGGCACAAGCTCTTCTATTTGCTTCATACAGGCTATCCTTATTAGGGGGGTTCTCTTTAAGCCATGAGAGAACTTGCCTTGGGTCCCATATAGGTGGTTTATCGCCTCTAGGCTTAGATAACTGAATTGCTTTCATCATTCTCTTAACGAGAGGGTGAGATGCTAGGTTTTGTGCTGTTGGTCTACAAAGGGTGGCTACCACAGATTTATGTAAGAGAATTGTATTAGGTGATAGTTTCCACTTTAGGTGTAGGTCAGAAAGAAACCGTGCTAAGTCTGATCCTCTTGGCTTTGCCACGTTGATACAATTGTTCTGGGCCCAGTTCTTCCAACGTTGCCAAGGTGCCTTGTATGAACTAAGAGTCGACGCTCTCCAACCTTGTCTGAGCAAGTGTTTTTGTTGGCTATTCCAATTACTCAATGACCTTTCCCACCCCCACACCTCCAAACTTCCAGTATCAGATGGTTCAGGAATGGAGGAGGTTTGCCGGTCGTGGTGTTCACCAGAACTGCTGACAAGTTGTCTATCCTCCTGGGAGGATCTGTCGCTCGATTCTTTAGGTCTCCCCTCCAGAAGACTTTGTGCCATTTTGGTGCTACCACCAGATATATGCCTTGGGCTTGATTCAGATGGTTCAATACTTGAGGCATCAGACAGGGGGGTGGAAACACCCAAGCTAGTCTGTGGTTCCATGCTTGGCTGAATGCATTGTGGAATACTGCCTGCTTGTCGAGGTGGTCTAAGGAGACATATGCCTCTACCACGTGAGCTGTTTGGGAGGCAAACAGATCTATTTCCGGGGTTCCCCATTCCCGAAATATTGTAGAGGTAGCTTCTGGAAGTAGATGCCATTCCGACGGTAGCTGCTGGCGAGACAGGCAATCCGCAATCCCGTTGAACCTTCCTGGCAAGTACTGTGCCTTTATTGTGATGGAGTGTTGATCCACCAGTTCTAGGAGAGTTCGAGTCAGGATCAAAAGAGCCCGTGACCTTGTTCCCCCTTCCTTGTTTATGTAGGATACCACTGTCCTGTTGTCGCACTGAACCATGAGACCCGAGTGCGCGAGGTGTTCGGCGTGTGGTGACAAGGCAGCCAGCACGCCAAGCATCTCCTTCTGATTGCAATGTAGGTTCTCTTGATGTGTTTTCCAAGTACCTTCCAGTTGTTGGTTGTTCAAGAGTGCTCCCCATCCTACGTCTGAAGCGTCTGTCGTGAGCAGATTTATGTATGGGGGATGATGAATTAAAGATCTTTCGCTTATATTGTGTAGCCACCAACTTAGATCTTCCACTGCTTCTGCATTTAGAAGGAATCTTTGAAATTTTGGAAATTTCCTTAACTTCTGGCTGAGCATCTGGAGCCTTCTGCAATGTAATCTTCCCCGAGGGACGACAAAGCTTGCGAAGTTTAAGAACCCCAAGAGTACTTGGGATTCGTTTAGGGACCACTTCTTTCTTTTCAACACTGACGAGAGATAAGCACTGGTCCTTTGTACCTTGTCTTCCGGAAGCCATTTTTTGTTCTCCGCTGTTCCCCATTTCACCCCTAGAAAGTCGAGTTCTTGCGTAGGAACTAGAACGGACTTGGTATGTTGGATGCTCCACCCTAGATGTCTCAGAAAGAACACCAGCTCCTGGGCTTGTCCCTGTAGCACCTCGCGAGACTGATTTGTTATCAAAAAGTCGTCGAGGTAAACCACTATTCTGAATGATTTCCCTCTCAGGTATTCGGCCACCCAATTGGTCACTGTGGCGAATGTTTTTGGGGCTGAGCTGAGTCCGAATGGCAGACAAGTCATTTGAAAGAGGTTGTCTTGATAGATCAAGCGCAGGAATCTGCGATGAGATGTGTGAACTGGAATGTGGAAATAGGCATTGGATATATCCAGTTTTATCATCCAATCTTCCGCCTGCAAGAATCCTGGAATTCGTTGCATATTTAAAAGCTGAAAGTTGCTTACCTTTGTATACCTGTTCAGTGGCCTTAGATTTAGCACAGGTCTTGTTGTACCATCTGCTTTGGGTACCAGGAACATTCTGGATACGAAGGAGGGCGATGGCTCTGCCTTCTCTATTATTCCCAGGCGTAACATCTCCTGAATGTGGAATGTCATTGCAGGGGATGTTTCCGTAATAACCTTCTGAGAATTTGCAACGGCCTTTAAGGGCGCCAGGGGGGGTCTTGTCCAGAAGGGTATCCTGTACCTGGATAAGATCCGAAGTACTACCTCTGGGGCTTTTAGCTCCTTCCATCGCTCCACAAAAGTCCCCAGTTGTCCCCCCCTGAATCCCAGGGAGTCACCTTCGGTGGGACCTATTGGGTCCACCTCGGGAATTGTACTTTTTCTGGCTTTGGCCGAGAAATGGCTGATGTCCCTGGGGTCGCACTCTATCCCTATCTTGTTCCTTTCTGGAGGCGTGATTGTAGGGTCTCTTCTGCCCTTTACGGCCCTGTACCCCCGAAGGCCCTGGTTCAGGTCTTGCCGTTAGTGGGTAATGTGGGAGGCATTTATCAATACCGCCCATTCTCTGAAGAACTGAAGCCAGCCCCTCTTCTTCAAAGAGGTGGTCAGCACTGGGCGGTATCTTTCTTATGGCCGACTGAACCCGCTTATCCTTTACAGGAATCAGTACGGCCTCCCTTCTCTGAGCGATCAGAGAAGCCCTCTTTCCACACACTATCTGCGTGATGTCCCGGGTGGTCTGCTGGTACTCCGACCTTGGCGAAAACTCCTCCTTAATTCTCTCAAAAAACATGGTTGGAGTGATCCTCACCTCAGCAGAGTACCAGTCCACCAAATTCTGCAGCGATTTTTTCAGGGCCTCCTCTTGCACAATGACCGCGTGGGTCAGGGCCGCACAGAAGTTTTCCTGCGGCACACCCGAATCCGTGTACGGGAGCCTCCTCAGCTCGTCGTTGACCTCCAAGGCCGAAAACAAAGGCTTCGCCACATAGGTCTTCTGGGCCTCGGAGAATCTGACGCTCTCCCAGTCAGGAGTCCCCAGGTGTTGCAGTTTAGTGGCCCTTGATACTCTAGACGAGTCTGCTCGCGCAACTGAACGCTCCGCAACGGCCGTTTGGATATCGTCGAGTACAAGACGCGCCGGGGTTTGTTCGCGACTAAGAAGCAGAGGAGAGTCCGACTCCGCTTCCTCTATTGGTTCCTCTGATTCGGACCCGGCGTAAAGGGAGTGTCCCGACTCGCGTTCCAAGAAGCGCTGCATCGTTGCCGACAGCGCACTAACCTGCGCCGACAATGCGTCAATTCGCGCTTCATTGTCATTTTTGGTAGTCCGCGGACTACCCACGACGATCCTCGCGACCTCTTCTTCCGTGAAACTCCTTTGATCACTCATTTTTTGAAATTTTGTGCAATTTTTTCGTAACTGCAAAAGGACGCTTTCCGACCGTTACGAAAACAAACACGCTAATACCTGTCAAACAAAGGAACCATAGACAGTAGAGTCAACCATAGATAAAAAACTAAGGTTGACAGCCTGGTGACAGAGAAAAATGCGCGGGGAAGAACTAGGATCACGTGATTTGGGCACGACCGCACGAGAAAACAGACGGCGCTCTCTCAACAATGGTTTTAAATAACGGCTACGGATACATAATAATTTACCATTATATACTTCCGTATAATCCATATTGTGAGAACCCATAGCTGTGTGGCCTTGCTATTATTATTATTCTAATTTGTACCTGGGTGTTAGGACAACTAGGATATTCTAGATGTTAACCTTGAAAGCCAAAAGCAAAATCATAAGAATGGCCCTCTCGGTACTGAGGTATTTTTTTTGCTAAAGACTGTATCGATTTTTAATTATTTTTCCAACAAACTGAAAGCAACAGCGATATTTTGTATACAGGATCTTTTAGACTAGCTATAATTCTATGATAATCGATAAATTAAAAAATAAATTTCAGACATTTCAATACAAAAATTGAAATATAATCAAAAGAGAATGTTAAAAAATTATCCATATTCCAGTTAAATATCTTCCTATAAAATAAAATATCCTTATGGCTAGTCATGAGAGATTTCGTTGACATGAAGATCCAATTAAAAAAAACTTAATCCATTCCAGGTTGAAACCTAAATAAATTATCATTTTTCCAACACTATTTAACACCATTCATAACTCATTAACACATTTACACACTTCACATCACGATTTAGGGTAACCAAACATTACACACTGAATCAAAAATGTATTAGCGTATGGTAATAACGGAAACATTGCGGTGGGCATAATGGAATTTCTTTGCACCAATATTTTGTTTGCACGCGTTTTACTGGTCGTTTTTTAGTTTTTAGACAGACAGAATATTTTTTATAAACATGTTTTCAGGTGAATTCAGTATTTTTTGGTATTTAGTCAGGATAATGTCCCGTCAAAATCCTGGCCCGTTCCAGCAAAAATGTGAACAAATAAATTATAAGAGCTCTAAATTTTCTTCTAAAACTCACTATAAGCCAATGCTAAAACTAACTAACGTGTGGTGACTGGATAAAATGAATGAACATACTCCTTTATAATATCTTTTGGAGTGTCAAGTGGTATATTTATTGCTCTCAATAATTCATTAATAATATGACTAATACATAAGACATTTACATAGGTATATGTGAAATCAAAATAATAATAAATAATACAATCAAATGTACAGCTGATTCCTCACCACTGTGTGAAACTCGTATTATTAAATTATCAAAATTGTTTCAAAAATGGTTCATCAAAAAAACACACAAATCGAAACCATACAACAATATAATTTGCAAAATTCCACTTGATGCCTCTTTTCTATGACACATATTGGTTGGGAGTTGCTGTCTGATACACATATGTTTTATTGTGATTTATTTTGACTATTTAGACTGTATTCAGAAGATTTGGTATTGTTTTACTAAAGAAATTTTTCTAAAAAGTAGAATTGAAAAAGAATAATCAGGATTTTGTGAGAAAAAAATACCAGGAAATAATAGATTTATTAAAAATAGATGCAAATACCAATTAACAAAGAAAGGAACTTTGAAATTTGCAACCTTAAGTGAAGACGAGCGGAGAAGTAAATACGCTGATTTTTGGGTAATTAACTGGCACCAAAAGAAGACTTGTAAACATGATGGCTAATGGCCGGTCTCAATAACATAACCGAGATAGCCTTGTCAACGCGATCCGAGATAGAATGCCAATTTGTATCTACCTTCGACCCGCGTCTCAGTAAAGAAAAAGTTCGTGGCCAGAGATAGATAGGGTTCCTATCGCTGTTCCCTCCGATTGACCATAGAATTTCGTCTCTATGGTCCGCGTTACCATAGTTACTGTGAGGCCGTGTTGATTTTCCTGTTTTCATTTCTCGTCGTGCGCTGAGCGAATCTTTTTCGGTGCGTGTATTGTCTGCTGCATTTGTAAATAACGAAATTAATATGGAATCGTCACTAAATGTAAGTAATAATATTGTTTTCTTTTTTAGTATAATATATGTAGTATTATATTGTATGCTGGAATCTGTGTCACCGTTCTGTGCAGTTGTGAGAAATAACACCAGCCTTGATGTATATCTGATAAATAAATGCCTTAAATTTCAGGTGAAAGCAAAACCTCTTGGAAAGGACCAGGTGTTGTTGTTGTTAGATATAATCAAACAATTTAAAGCGGTTATTACCAAATCCACCAACAACAAATTAAAAGATAAGGCGTGGAAGGCGATAGCGAGCCAATATTCTGCTGACACGGGAGATTTTCGGCGCTCTGAGCAGCTGCGACAGAAGTGGGAGAATTCGAAGAAAGCTGCCAGGAAGCAATTGTTGTTTATATTAGTATAATTGTATCCAAACATGTAAAAGGCGTGTGCCGTGTGTTTTTGTAAAATAAAAAATATATATATACATGTATGGATAAATAATGAATTAGTTTTGTTTTATGTTAAAATAGGGGAGTTTTACCTACCAATAAAACTCTTATTATGTTGTCTTCCTTATCCAGAATATTTATTGTGAGAGAGAGACTTCAACTATCTTGTCTAAATGTCGTACTTCCCGCCATTTTCTTATTCCTTTGTTTTGAATATACACACCCCTTTTTAGTTACTACCCCTGTCACATGGTGGTGAGGCGCTTTGCAATATTTTGTCAATTGATTTCTCACAAAGCAGGCGTTAAGTATATTCTGGATAAGGAAGACAACATAATAAGAATTTTATTGGTAGGTAAAACTCCCCTATTATCTATGGTCTGTCCTTATCCAGAATATTTATTGTGAGAAGTGTTTGTTATCGCCTTTGTGACAGGGTATATGGGGTTGATGTCAATTGTGATGGATGTTAATTGTTATTTACTGGATGAAAATGTTTAAGAATAGATCTTTCTTGTGATACAATTACTTCTTTTCTATAAAATCTCTTAAAGGTGTTCTCGCTTCTCCAATTCCCTCTTTGAAGTATTTCTTCAATTGGTTGATTTTCTAGCCAACCTAGAGAAGCCACTGCTGAACGTGTGCTACCTGCAGTTGCTTCGATTCCGGCATCCCGAAGTACAGATTTCACCCAACCTCCGATAACAGTTCTAGATGCTGCTTTTACTTTGCCGACCGTTGATATAAACAAATTTGTAATATCATCATGGCCTTGTTTTCTATATTCTGATAAAGCAGAAACTTTTCTAAGCCAAAACACAGGATCCCAACCTTTTTCTGAGGCAGCATAAAATTTCCAACCTGCTTGGCGAAATTTGTCTGAATCTGTTTTTGATCCAAACTTAGGCCACAATATAATATGATCTCCATTGTCTACAAAACCAGATGGAGATAAATGTAACAAAGTAAGATCATGTACTCTTCTTCCTGAAGCAAGCAGTAGTATTGTAGCACAACGTCTAGATGCCTCAAATAATGTATGTGATGTTGGTGGGTTACACTTCAACCAATTACATACATCTCTAGGATCCCAAATTGGTGGTCTAACTTTTTTGTCCGCTGAGTTGCTTATTCCCTTTATGATTCTCTTCACCAGAGGGTGGTTACTGAGACTTGATTCTTGATTAGGATCAGCCATTGTCGCTACCACAGATTTATGTAACATAATAGTGCTTGGAGACAACTTCTCAACACTACTCAAGTGTGCCAAATATTTTGATAACTTCAATGCAGATGGTTGACGGGCATCCGCATTACTATTCAAGCACCATCTTTCCCATTTTTTCCACGCTTGTTTGTAAATAGTCATCGTCGATGGTCTCCAACTTGCATTCAATAGAGCTTTTTCTTGATCTGTCCAATCTTTTGTTATTTCTTCCCACCCCCAATTTTCCACACTTCTAGATGAAGTTTCTGGATTTGTGGAGGGTAGAGTCCTGTGCTTGTGTCGATCAGATTCATTTCTAAGTGCTCTATTTTTATTGGTGGAGCCAGAGCACGATTCTTTAGATCTGGCATCCAGAAGACTTTGTTCCATCTGGGGACTACTAGAAGGTAGGTCCCTACTGCCTCGTTTAAGTGAGCAAGGACTCGTGGGATTAGACAGGGTGGAGGAAATACCCATGCCAGGTGAAACCTCCATGACTTGCTGAATGCATTGTGAAATATTGCCTTCTTGTCTCTGGGATCTATCGAGACATACTGACTCACAACATGTGCCGTCTTTGATGCAAATAGATCCACTTCTGGTGTACCCCATTTGTAAAATATCTTCTGCAATGCTGGAGTCAGGAGATGCCACTCTGGAGGTAGATTCTTTGTCCGAGACAAACTGTCTGCTAGTTCGTTGTACCTCCCCGGTAGATAATAGGTCTCTAAGTGTATATTGAGAGCATACACTAATCTGAAAATTTGGTGAGTCATGTAAAGTAGGCTCATCGATTTCGTGCCACGTTCGTTTCTGAGGTATGCTAGCACTGTCCGATTGTCTGATTGTACAAGACAAGAAGAATTCTTCAAAATCTCTTTCTGCGACTTGATGGCGCCCCAAATAGCAAACATTTCCTTTAGATTGCTGTGCCAATGGTTTTGCTGTTGGGTCCATTTTCCTCTTACCAGCACATCGTTCACTTGAGCTCCCCACCCTTGGTTCGCTGCATCCGTCGTCAGAAAATGAGAGACCCCTTGTCTGAACAATTGTTTTTCGCTTTCCAGATTTCTCAACCACCATTTTAGTTCCTTTCTTACTACAATTTGTAATGGTAATAGCTTTCTGGGCTTCTTTGCTGGGAGATTTCGAGCTGTCACCTGTATTTGACGGCAATGTAATCGACCTCGTGGTATCACAAATGTAGCAAAATTTAGCTTTCCTAGAATGCTTTGAGCGCTTTTTTTTCCACCATTTTTTCTCTGTGAGCAGTTTTTCTAATGACTTTCTCAATGATAGTTTTTTGGAGTTTGTCAGTTGCATTTTGCAGATTCTCATGTCCCATTCTATCCCCAGATACTCTATAACCTTCACTGGATTCACTACACATTTTTGTATATTGATCGTCCACCCAAGGTGTTGTAAATATTCCAGTGCTTGACGTGTCTGTTCTTTCAGGATGGACTTGTGTTGGTGAACTAGGAGGAAATCGTCCAGGTAAACAACTACTCGAATTCCCTGTTTCCGGAGTGTCTCTGCTACCCAGTTTGTTATCAAGGCAAAAATCCTTGGAGAGCTGCACAGACCTTGGGGGAGGCACGTCATTTGTAGTACTTGATATTTGTAGATCGTTCTCAGAAATCTGCGGTGACTCTTGGCTACTGGTATGTGGAAATATGCCTGTGACAGATCTATCTTCGTCATAAAATCCCCGGGCTGCAGAAAATTTGGAATCTGAAAATGTGAAATCAGAGAAAATCTCTTCGCTTGGCAAAATCTGTTCAGTCCTTTTAGATTGAGTATTGGACGTTGTGTTCCATCGGACTTCTTGACCAAGAACATTTGTGAGAGAAATCCTGGATTTCTCGGGGCTATTTCTAATATTTTTTCCCCCATCATCTTTTTGATAGCTTGATCTAAGTCTATCTAAATGTTTTTATTTTGCACACTTTAATATTGGGACTGGAACTGGGAATAAGGGAATGGTTGGTCGTAAATTGGAAAGAAAATTTTAGGAATTTGGAAGTTTCCAGAATATCTTAGTTTTAATTTGTGGAGAAAAATTATAAACTTAAGAATTTCATTAATCAATTGTCTTCACTATAATTTCATTATATAGGGCATCTTCTTTCAAAGAAAAAGTCAAACTACTATCTGTTCTTTCTATTTTCTATCGTGTTTGTTATATAAATGATTATTTAAACCATAAAGTACGATTACATGCACACATGTAATCCGCACGACGCGCAAAATTTTGCTTTTACATGCATACATGTAATCCGCAGCTAAGTGGTTAAATCCAAATTATTGAAAAAAAAAAGTATTAACGCATTTATGTATTTGATTATTTTTAATATAAATCATATGTATTGGATAATATGTCAATAGATCTGAATTTTAAAATTCCACCCCATTTCAATAATAAATGGGCATTTTCAGATTTTTTTGCTATGAGTATAACGTACGCGTCTCGAGAATTCAAAATTGTTTCTTAAATGACCAATTATTTCAGTTTTGCCTGAAATCACAATTATTGATAAAATGATGATTTTTTTCTTAGCTAAGCATAAAAATAACAGGTAACTATTTAAATTTTGCAAGTTAATGTGTAAATCAATAACACGGAATGACGTATTTCAACATGTCTTCAGCGTACCTCTCAACTTTAACAACAAAATTATATTTGTCTGCCCATTATATTCACAGGTTTTATGACTTCATTTAAAACTTAATTGTCTCTAAATTCAATAAAGTCCCATAAAATATCATAAAGCAAACCAGAAATATGTTATATATCGACTGTGCTCAGGACAAAGGCATTAAACCACAATTTAGGCAAAAGTCGTTTTCTGTTTTTTTTTGCTTATAACTTGATAGTTCCTGAATATTTTCTCTTCAATTTTTATGACATAATAAAAGAACTACATTACAAAAAGATGGTAAAATAATAATGACAATAATTTTTGTCATTTTCTTTATCCCACAGTTTTTTTGCTTCTCCTATGAAATTTTACCGATGTGGTTTAAACCCTTTGTCCTGATCACAGTCGATATGTATTTTTTTCCTGTCCTTCAAATCACAAAAAGTGGAATTCCTATTACGTCACGGCCATTCTAAACCTCTGTTTTACTTATTTTGGTCAAATCGAGTGTCGATTATAATTTATTTATTTATTAAGCATCAACAGTACACTACAGACAACATATATATACATAACAACAAAACAATATAGTCAAAGAAGGAATCAATACATTGCCCCATTTATAAGTGTACACATTATAACAATTTGTATTATATTCAAAGCCCATAAGGTTGTCACATTTAAATAAAAAAGGAGAAAAAAAATGGAAATTGATAGACAGGAGTTTACATAAATACAATTAAAAAAAAAAAAAACAAACATGAACAACAGTTGTCCGATCTTACTAAATGTTATAGTTACTCAATAAATAATATTAAACAATCAGTGCTGTCATTCACTTCACAACCTAACCTACTTACCTGTTCTATACACATATACGAAAATATGAATCAGTGTCACAAATGAAAATATAAAGATAAGGAAGGAAGTAAAGGGAAAATTATTTGAGATGCAGAGAAACCCAAACTGATATTAATCTTATTGTTATAAGAGTATTAATTGCTGCTTAACACTTGCAAAACTGACCTTTTGAAAACGCGAGAACTACCGGCGAACATGTCAACACCTCCGAACTTAGTATTATATGTATTGACAATCCGGTGGAGAGGGTTTCTCAAACCAGCATTTGTACGAACCCCGCTTAAGTGTAGGGGTCGATTTGATCTTCTAACCGAAGGCACACGAAAACCTACCTTAGATAACAACTGTGGGACATCAATATCTGAGGTGCAGACTCTACGCAAAATACAGGCATCAATTAATTCTCGGCGCCTTGATAAGTCGATTAAGATCTCGTTAGTTGCAATGCCGTATCTCCGCTCGTACATTCGTAAGAATTTACGTTGCAAGCGCTCAACAACCGTAACATATTTATCATAGAAAGGGTTCCATATGGTTGAACAGTACTCAAGCCTCGAACGAACGAGCGCAGTATACAATGTCAACATTGTTTGAGGATTTTTAAATTCATAGGTAGATCTAAGAATAAAGCCTAACAAACGGTTCGACTGTTCACAGAGCTCCTCAATGTGAGTTTCAAAGTGAAGCTTATTGTCGAACATAATCCCCAGATCCTTCACAACATCAAGACGATCCAAGTTAACACTATCAATCTTATAGTTATAATAAATTATTTTCTTATTTTTGTTATGGAATTGCACTTTTTTAAGTTTAGTTCAAGTCTATTTACTACACAATAGTTATATATTCTCCCAAGGTCTTCTTCTAATTTAAGTGCGTCATCGAGGCAGCGAATTTGTCTATAAATTTTTAGGTCGTCGGCAAATAGCAAAAATTGTGAATTGTGTATACATTTACCGATGTCGTTAATAAATATCGTGAACAAAAGAGGGCCGAGCACCGAACCCTGTGGAACACCAGAAGTTACAGTTACGTAGTCAGGATTATACCCATTCATCGTCACAGTCATCAACCTATCTGTTAGATATGATTTAACCCATCTGAGGAGGTCTCCGTGTATACCATACATGTGAAGTTTATTGAGTAGAAGGGAATGGTCCACCCTGTCAAAAGCCTTTTTAAAATCGGTATATACCGAATCGACCTGTGTACGTTCATCTAATGATGAGAACAAAAATTCCGAGTACACCAAGAGATTGGTAACCGTTGACCTACCCTTCATAAACACGTGCTGTTCTTCAATTAGCTGTGGCCCCAGAAAATGGGATAAGTGATCCTTAATTATAGACTCGAAGATCTTTGATATAGGGGAGAGAATGGATATGGGTCTATAATTTCTTACGTCAGACTTGTCACCAGCCTTAAAAATGGGGGTGATGTTAGCGGTCTTCCATATAGTAGGAAAGCAACCTTCCCTGATACTTTTATTGAAAATAATGCGTAATGTTTTAGCAATATGGGGGGCGCATCTTTTCCACACTAAGGGAGATAAGCTATCCGGACCTTGTCCCTTATTAATATCAAGGCTGATCAACTTACTATAAACCTCAGAATTCAATATGGTGATATTAGATAAATGCAACGAAGGTTGGTCAAACTCACTAAGACTATTGTTAAAGTTATGGGTCTGGTTATCAATGAATACAGATTTGAAAAAATTACAAAAAAGGTTGGCAATGGTTTCAGGATCACATGAAGAAGTGTCATCTAAGTGCATATTGCTAGGGTAATTGATGGCAACGTTATATTAGTCTATGAATGCCGCTATATTGTGTAAAAACGTCGGTTGTGCAGATTCTTGTGACGGAACTGGTCCACGTTGTTGCTCACTAAAATTGGTGTTCCATTATGAACGCAGATTTCTAAGGTAAGTTAAGAGTTTTATTTGTTTCTTTTGGACTCTAATTACATATTAAATATTGTTCATTTTGAATTACAAGTCGAATGCATCCTTATATTCACTAACAAGGTGTAAACATGTGGATGAACAGAGATCGATACTTATACGTCACGTCCATTACGGAACGTTATGTATTGGTGGAAAAAAACTGTCACGTAATGGAATTGTAAAGCCTAGCTTACATTGAATATTTTAATCTTCCGACTATATTAAAAGATGTTAATAATTATTATGATGGGTCTTACTTTTTGTTTTCTCTTGCATTCTATTGATTGTTTCATGTACATTTTATGACAATTATCTAGTACAGGGGGGGGCAAACTATTAGGATGAAGTGCCAAATTCAAAAATTCATAATTATCGGCGGGCAAAAAGTAAAATATCAAGAATATATTCTCACAGTATCTTTTTCTAAATATGTAACGGGTATTTGTACCGACTATTATTTTTAATCTTTGTTTAAAAAGTCGTTAGAAGACAAAAACGTGATTATTGAAAAAAAATATTATATTACTTGCGGGCCACAGGAAATACCCGACAGGCCGCAGTTTGCCCATGCCTGATCTAGTATTAATTATTGGTGACGTGATTGGCAAAGAGATGCTCTGAATAGATGGCAGAGGCAGCTTGTTCCAACATCTGGGACCCGCAACACTAAACGCTCTATCTCCAAAGCCTGTTTTGCGAGATCGAGATGGCTCAATTAGTCTGCATTTTGCCTCACCCTGTGCTGAGCGAAGCATGAGCCGTCTTTCACTGATGGTCTCGATCTTGCACATCTCCAACAAATAAGATGGTAATACTCCCTTCAAGTAAGTTGTTTGCATAAACAACTTACAAAAAAATCTAAATAATTTACTCTTGAAACATATCTTTTGATATTCTGAAACACAACTCCTGAAACATTTCTTTTGATATTCTATAATTTACTATAAATTCCCCACCACTCATGCTAGACACATTTTGCCAATATCTTGCTATTCTACGCAAATTCTTTCGCTGACGAATATTAACTTGATGCCGGTTTTCCAAATTGTTAAAAAAATAATGCCAAACGAGGCATTTTTTAAAGAAATTTAATAAAATTACTTCTTCTCGATTTCAAAAAAGTTACTTTCTCGCGATCGTGTATGTAATGACAGTTAGACGATTTTAACACAATCCCACGAAATCGAGTAACTGTCAAACGACGTCAAGAGTACCAATTTTCAAATTTTACACGATTTCACATCTTCTTCAAATCAACACTCGATTTCAATGCGATCCGGCGCTAGCGTCGAATTTCAAGAGTACCATTTTGAAATTTTACGATTTTGTGATTGGGATCGAGTATCAAGAGTAACACTGCAGGGCGCTACAACTTCTAGATTCGGTCCTGTAGGAGCTGTGCCTAGCTCATGGTGATTGCATTTAGCAATAAAACATTATAGTTCAACATTAAAGGTCACAGCTAGTCTAGCCACTGTAAAATATGTCATCATAGTTTCAGTCTAATTTTGAAATTTTGTCACCTTAACAAGAAATCTTCTATAACTAAAAAATTAAATTGCATAGGTTGTACTGATTGGGTAAGTACAATAGTACATATATCCAAGAGTGTGCCCAGCATACCTGGAAGAGCCTTCTCCAGATGATTGCCTTCCCAAAGTATCCTGTTTTACTGTCATCTCAGCCCTTGAGCGTTCCTTTTTAGATGTATTCTCTATAATAATAAATTAAAATATAATTATATACGTATAAATATTGAACTAGAATATAAGAAGTTATTGGTAGGTAAACTAATAAATACATAAATGTGTGAGTAACCTGAGGATATACACATGACTTCCATCATCCGATCAACAAGATGATTGAATGCCGGTCCCTCTTTGAGAGAAGTGTTCTGACCAATGTGGAGAAGTCTTTCAGGAGCTGGAATGCTGAAGTGATGTGCGTGTCCTTTGGAGAGAAAAGCCTGTGGGGATGTTGCTTCTCCCCCATCACTAGATACTGGCTCACTGGAGCCACAAGACAGAACTTCCATTTTGGAGAGTGGTGACTCAGGGGAAGCATAAGCAGCTACAATATTGTATTCATGCTTTAATGGGTTAGTGCGGATGTTAGTGGGAGCTGAAAACAAAACATACCTCCATTTTTATATGAAATGTATTCAGTGCCAATACTTATAGGTATATTACCCCCTATTCTATATTGATTCAAACTAAAATAACAACATACCTCCATTATTATATGAAATGTATTCAGTGCCAATACTTATAGGTATATTACCCCCTATTCTATATTGATTCAAACTAAAATAACAACATACCTCCATTATTATATGAAATGTATTCAGTGCCAATAATTATAGGTATATTACCCCCTATTCTATATGGATTCAAACTAAAATAACAACATACCTCCATTATTATATGAAATGTATTCAGTGCCAATACTTATAGGTATATTACCCCCTATTCTATATTGATTCAAACTAAAATAACAACATACCTCCATTATTATATGAAATGTATTCAGTGCCAATACTTATAGGTATATTACCCCCTATTCTATATTGATTCAAACTAAAATAACAACATACCTCCATTATTATATGAAATGTATTCAGTGCCAATACTTATAGGTATATTACCCCCTATTCTATATTGATTCAAACTAAAATAACAACATACCTCCATTATTATATGAAATGTATTCAGTGCCAATACTTATAGGTATATTACCCCCTATTCTATATTGATTCAAACTAAAATAACAACATACCTCCATTATTATATGAAATGTATTCAGTGTCAATACTTATAGGTATATTACCCCCTATTCTATATTGATTCAAACTAAAATAACAACATACCTCCATTATTATATGAAATGTATTCAGTGCCAATACTTATAGGTATATTACCCCCTATTCTATATTGATTCAAACTAAAATAACAACATACCTCCATTATTATATGAAATGTATTCAGTGTCAATACTTATAGGTATATTACCCCCTATTCTATATTGATTCAAACTAAAATAACAACATTCCAAAATTTTATAATCAAGTTCACTTCAACTATCGGAACTAACAATTTCCTTTGTAATTTTTCTTCCCGTGAATTTGTAAAATATTTTAATAGCCAATCGGCTATTCGGGTGGATAAGAATCCAACAAATTACAGATCATTCAAATTTATCTCTAGGATCTCTATAAACAGGATTATCTCTACATAGAGATTATCATTATCGTGGCATTATGAATTACGCTTTAATTGAATTCTCTGATTGTGCATGCTGTAGACGCTCTTAATTGGGGAACTGGCCAGATCTTATTGTATGTTTGTAATTTATGTATTGTGTTGTCAGTTTTCTGTGAGTGTCTCTATAAAATAAAATAAAAAAAAAAAAAAAAAATCGGTACAGCCATTCTTGCATTATAAATGGTGTAACTAACACCACTTTCTTTCACATCTATATACGAGGGCGGTCCAATAAGTACTTAGCCTACAAAAGAAAAAACGAAAATTTTGGAAAAGTAGCAATTTATTTTTCAACATAGTCTTCTTTTAGCTCGATACACTTGAACCAGCGATTCTCCAACTTCTTTAACCTGTCTAAAAAATATGTTTTCTCAAGGTCTGCAAAGTAGGCTTCCGTGGCGGCAATGACCTCCTCATTCGACTCAAATTTCTGCCCAGTGAGTGACTTTTTTAAGTTTGGTAACAAAAAGAAGTTGCACGGAGCCGAATCTAGAGAATACGGTGGACAGAGCAGCAATTCGTGGCCAATTTGGCCGTGGCGACAACGGAGGTGTGAGCCGGTGCATTGTCATGGTGGAAGAACACTTTTTCTTCGTCGAATGGGGCCGTTTATTCTGCAATTCGGCGTCGAATTGGCCCAATAATTTGGCATAGTACAGCTTTGTGATTGTTTTACCATTCTCCAGGTAGTCGATGTAGATCACACCTTGTAAATCCCAGAAAACAGTGACTATCACCTTTCCGGTCGATAGGAGAGTCTTCGCCTTCTTTGGAGCACGTTCGCCGGGTAAAATTCACTTTTTCGACTGTTTCTTGGTCTTTGGTGTATACCAGTGGTTCTATGCTTTGTCAATGGCTACGAAATGATGAAGAAACTCCTTCAAATTGCTCTTAAATAGCGTCAAATACTGCTCTGAAGTGGTGTCACGGTTGCGCTTGTTGTTCGGAGTGAGAAAATGCGGCACCTATTGCGCCAACAGCTTTCTCATGTCCAAAATTTCATAAATGGTATAATCTTTGTGGTCTTTTGAGATGCCTATTATCTTAACTATCTTACGCACCTTCAATCGGCGGTCTGCCATTACAATATCGTGGATTTTTGTCACGTTATCCTCCGTGGTAGCCATTTTCCAGGCATCTGGGCGTGACTCGTCAAAAACCGACATACGACCATGTTGAAACTCTTAAACCAATTTTTGACGATCGTTATCAAAAGAAAAGAGTCACCGTACACAGCTTCCAAGCGCTCTTTGATTTCGCTGCGCGATTACCCTTCCAAAAACAAGAATTGAATCACCGACTGACTAAAATCTGTAGATCCGTCCGCTTCCACACGCGGTCAAAACAAAACTATAAGTCCAATTCGGCTGAAATTTCGACAGTAGCTGTCTACAAAAATCCACTACACGATGGCATATTTTTCTTGTAATAGTGACGCCATCGGGCGTAGAGGCTAAGTACTTATCGGACCGCCCTTATATTAGTGATGTAACGAATGTCTGATTTTGGATATTCGCGAATGCGAATGCGAATGCGAATATTTCATGCCGACATTCGCGAATGCGAATGCGAATGCGAATATTGACTTGAAAATGGTATAGGAATTTGAAATATTCCAAAACTCCTCGGTTTTCTTAAAGAATATTTTCTTGCAGTACCTTTTTCCACAATGTACCGGGTAAGTATCCGGTACTTTCACCGAATTACTGATTTGTTTCTTCATTTACATGGTACACAACAGATGAAAGACATATAAATATAAACATGTAAGCGACAAAAACATTCCAATAGTCTTACATCGAAACAGTGCATACTTCAGCAATAACACACAAAACAATTATAGAAAATCTTACACATAATATAGGTATCAATTCACAATACATCCAATCACCCATTCCTATTACAAATCGCTGCTCACCCAATTTCGCACACATACCTAATACATTCATTCGCACAAACACATTCACACTTCACTAATGTATGCATTTTGTATAACAATACAAAAAAACTCTTAAAAAAGAAAAATCAAAAATTTAAAAATTTAAAAAACAGTCTAAAAATTAATACTATCCCAAACACTTTTTTTTCATATTTATTTCATCTTATTCTACCCTCAACTCTCCTTTCTCACAAACCTGACGTAATTGGCACTTTAAAATTCTATAAACAGGGTTTCTTGAGTCTGCAATCGTTTTTGTTTTTTTTTTAATGTAGAACGGAAAACAAGATCTTGTTAAAGGAAGCATTCTAAAGTTAATCCTATCTAAAATATTAGGCACATCGTATTCGGACAAGTTAAATTATTTTTCTCAGGTTGCATGCATCCAGCAAAACTCTTCACAATTCCAATTTAGGCAAATCTTTAATAAATACAGGATAATGCAATCTCTTCCTAACCAAACGAATGAATTTAGACTGAGTTCTCTCAACTTGATCGACATATTTTTTTAAATGTGGATTCCATACAGAGGAACAGTCCTCCAGCTTGGAGCGAAACAACGATAAGTACAAGTACAAATACGATTCATATAACCTAAATGACTTTGTAGATCTCAGAATAAATCCCAGTATTTTATTGCTCTCTTCGATAATTTTGTTCACGTGATCATCAAAGTGAGGCTCAGAGTCAAACACCACACCTAAATCTCTAATCTTATTTACTTCTTTTAAATCATGATTATGGATATTGTAAATTTATCGAATTTTGTTTCTATTTTTGGTAAAAGAGATCAGATTACACTTCTCCAGATTCAAGTGCAAGTTATTTCTTTTACAGTACTCGTGTAGTCTTTCCAAGTCCTCGTTAAGCATTTCATAGTCAAACAATAATTGAATTTGACAGTATATTTTTAAATCGTCCGCAAATAATAGAAGCTCTGAGTGGTCAAAGCACTTTTTTATGTTATTTATGAATATCGTGAAAAGTAAAGGACCCAAAGAAGACCCCTGAGGGACACCAGATGTAACACTGACACTGCCAGATGAGTAACCGTTAAGTTTAACTGTCATCAATCTATCAGAAATATATGAGTCAATCCACCTTAGTTGAAAAAAGTCGATGTTCTACTTTATCAAATGCCTTTTGAAAGCCGATATAAATGGCATCCAACTGTATACGATTGTCCATAGCTGAGAAAAAAAATCAGATTTGTTACTGTCGATCTTCCACTCATGAATCCATGCTGCTCTACAAGAAGATACGGCTTCAGGAAAAAAGTAATTTGTTCACGAACCACACCCTCAAATATTTTTGAAATAGGTGATAGAATTAAAATTGGTCTGTAGTTACGAACGTCCGATTTGCTGCCAGATTTATGCAAAGGAATAATACTAGCCATCTTCCATTTGCATGGAAAGCATCCTTCTTGTAAACTCCTAATTTATTTATCGTGTCGAAACCCAGAGAAAAAACCCATCAAACTGATTTCCAGTACTGCGCAAAACGCGCAGCAGGTGGATATGCGTCAAAAATATCCTCCATAGTGCAAGTGACAGGGCACAATGGACACTCCAACAAGTGTGGCATAGTCTGTGCTGCACCACAGTCACACGCTCCGGATTCGTCCTGTAGGAAGCCCAATCGTTCTCTATTGTCGCGGCAGTTTCCTACACCAGATCTCAGTCGATTTAGGGTTTTCCATGTCCCATAGTCTAGATTGCCTCCTGCAGCAAGGTGTTCTAATAAATGTCAGATACAATGGTTTGGTTAAATGACTTACACA
Source organism: Athripsodes cinereus (assembly GCA_947579605.1). Lineage (NCBI taxonomy): Eukaryota > Metazoa > Arthropoda > Insecta > Trichoptera > Leptoceridae > Athripsodes > Athripsodes cinereus. The sequence continues at coordinate 9,017,424 of OX388308.1, read as the reverse complement.
TCTCTTTAATATATTGGTGCTAGACCATCAGGGCCAACTCCTTTTGTCTCATCTATACCTAATAAACGTTTATGAATATCAGATTTCAAGATATTAACCATGGATAAACATGAGTTAGTTAAAATATTTTCCAATTCTTTAGTATTAGAATCATGCAAATTATTCAGTGAAAATACAGAACCAAAAAACGTCGAAAACAAGTTTGCAATTCCCTCTGGATCGCTCGAAGTCTGGTCACCGTCACCCATTACCCTTGGATAGCCTCTAGATTCTTTAAGGGAATTCACGAATGAAAAGAAAGACTTGACATTGCCCTTAAGTGACTTCTCAGTGTTATTAATAAAAGACCTATAATCGTGATTCTGCGACAACTTCAACTGAGCTCTTAGTTGAAAAAATAAATCTTCAACTTACGCCAAGCCTTAGACTTCTCTTAAACAATAACAGAATTCTATTAGAGAACCATTTGGGAAAATTATTAGGTGACACCCTCTTCATATGTAGGTGTATGCTTCTCAATTATTAGCAATTAAGACCCCACCTCCATCCCTTTTACCACTCAACATGAAATCCCTATCCTTGCGGTAAACTGTATATTCGTTTTGAAAAAGTTCTCTGTCAAATATGCCACAATTTAGCCAAGCTTCCGTCAGAACAATTATATCATAACTATTTGCAAATAAGTTTGCTCTAAACTCCTCGATCTTAGTCTTCAAGCCCCGAAAATTCTGAGAGAATACTTTAGTGTGGTTCACCTTGTAGTATGATATAAATATTCCTTAAATAGAATATAAAATTATTGTAGGGCCCTATACTCATAGCAGTTGTAATACTTAAAACAAACATATAAATTAAATCTCCACAAATGCATATTTCTCCTAATAATAATAACATCATCAAGCAAACGAACACAGGAAACAATACAACAAATGTGGCCAACACGGAACAGACCAGATACTTTATTACTAAAATAATATTCGCAAAACATTCGCATATTTTTTTGCGAATGCGAATGCGAATGCGAATACTTTGAAATATGCGAATATTCGCGAATGCGAATGCGAATGCGAATATTCGTTACATCACTACCTTATATATACAATAATTTGATTACAAATGTGGTGTATGTCAAATTATAGCATATTTTTGAATTAATTTTGTAAAGACAATATTTTAAAAAAAGTTTACGTTCACCTATCCTGGTGTTGGAGCCAATAGGTAAGAGGCGTTCCACACTGGGAGCAGGTATTGTTCTGGACAGACCTTTGCCATCGACTTGCCAGTTGGAGAAGTGGCCTTCTCCATTGATACCATTAGAAGATGGTGCTGTATCGGGAGAAGAGCTTTCTCCAGTCACCGGGGTAGATGATGAAGTCACAGAGTGCTCGCCTATTCAAAACATTATAGATGTAATATTCCAGGTTTTCATATTTTACATGTGTACATACATATTTATTTTTACAATGTTACAGGATCATATGGGACTAGGTATACATATGAGGCTGGTTCTGGAAAAGAGACAAAACCGCTAAGTAGGTATTTTTTTTCGTGCAGTGTGTGTGCGCTATCATTAGGAATATTTTGATATATCTTTCATATTCATATAAAACGTCTCTAACCTCCCTTCCACTCCAGTATCTTACTGCCCTTTCCATAGTGTTCAACATCATTATCATTAATTTCCTGGTTCATTGTTAGTAAAAATACATTTTAAAATCATTACAAATAAAATCTGTAATAATTGTTATTATTGTTAAAGTTAATATTTACACACCTACACCTTGGGAGATTATCCAGGCGTTTCTTTTGTTTAGATTATGGAGATTATTTACTTGGAGATTATTTAAACATGTTGTGTTGTTTATGTACTTGTTAGATATTTGAGTATGTGTGTGAGTGAGATGGCAGAGTGACAGTGCATGTGAGAAGTTGGGTGTGTCTGGATGGCGAGACAATTGTTACCTTGTCGTGGGTAGGGTCGGTTGTGTGAATGCGTATGAGGTCTTGTTCAATAAGTAGTAGTCGTTTGCAAATGTTGTAGAAATTGAATAAAAAGGACATGTTATTATAAACAGTCCTGTTTTAGGGTTTGCCTATTCTCCCGATAGTTTTACATATTTAAGCAAGACCATTAAGTAAATAAATTCTATAAAACAGTGTATTTCTTGTAAATCTTTGGTATGTAAATGAAAAACTATGAGTTATTCATCCAGGTATAAAAACTTTTATTGAAAACTTAGATCATGGTTTTATCGTCGTTCTTCCAGAACTAGTCTCATATATATATATATGAATTTATTTTTATATTTTCGCATTTTACCTGGACTTGGTACCTGCGTTCGTTTTTGATAAATGAAATCTTTCAACAGACATCTGCAATCACACAGATCTTAATACACATCCTTTTACGGGTAGAGAGAGAGTATGGGTGTTTCCAATGCTTACGAATCGTCACCAGGATTCGAACTTTACAGGAATTTTCATTGAGAATTCTACTCTCACATACCATGTAGTGTTTGATGGCAGCTGTTGGTTGAACGAAAATGCTTTACAGCATTGAGTGCAATCACCCGTTGTGAACAAATAATGATTAATATATATGAGAGAATAATGAGTGCGGTGGAAATTGGTGAACGTTACTAGTGTAAAGCATGCTTATACCAGCCAAAGCCAATTCGTAAGCATTGGAAACACCCATACACTCTCTCTACCCGTAAAAGGATGTGTATTAAGATCTAAGTGATCGCAGATGTCTGTTGAAAGATATCATATATATAATAATATATTATTAATAAAGTTGAATAACACAAATGATATTTTATAATTAATAGACAAGTCATTTTAAACCTGAAAGTCGTTTTTGTCTTCCCAGAGACTTTGGTGATCCATAGCTCGTATTTTCAGATTTGTCTGATATTTTATCAGAAATTCCTTTCAATTTGCTGCATGTAAAATAATTGACATATACATATTACATAGATATGTTGAATGATTTGTTTGAGTATGAGCCAGGAATGAGGTAGACACATGTATCAATCCATTTGAAAACAGCCAAAAAATGGAAAAATAGTTGCTCGATGTTTTTTTTTTTATTCATACTTTGCCTGTTAATTGCCTGATATGTTGAGACTTTCAAACAAGTGTAATTTTTTTACTCTCAAATTTTTTTTTAAGGTGGCCATTTTTATAACGTTACGTGGGTGATTTTTAATGAAAATAGATCTTTAGAAAAATTATTGTACCTTTTTTATTTATTAACATATCGAGATAATTTAAAGAAATATATTGTACAAAAATTTTGTAGTTTAAAAAATATTTTTGAGCATCTATATCTATCGAAAAAATTACTAAATTTTGCTTCAAATTTACAGTTCTAAATTTGAAAATTTCTCATTTCCGCATCATTTATTTCAGAATGAAAACAACAAATATCACCATTGATGTTTTTTATTTACAGAGATATTTTGTGTCACTATCCTCAGAAGCAATGCAGATGAATTTAAGATAGTCCTTCTTTTTCTATAACTAAGTAGTTGAACATTACACTTACGTGAAAAAATGCAAATTATGAAACCAAATATTTGAAAAGGGAAAAAGGAAAAAAAAAAATAAGAATATGTATAACAGGTGAGAATAATTGAGTCGTATAAATGCTAACGGCGCTATCTCCTTATGAGAAGAATAAAAATTTGCAAAATACATCTAAATATTTTGTTCAAATATCTTGTAATATTTTATACTTTCTTAATGAAAATATATTACTTTCTCTTTGCTTAAGTTATTTTCAAACTTTTTTTCACTTTATATTGCAAATATTTTAAATAATATTTCAAATACGTTTACCCAACACAAATTTTCCTTGTAAGGAGATAGCGCTGTTTGCATTTATACGACTCAATTATACCTAGTACAAAGTTAATAGGTATGAATTAAATATAATAAATATATTTTATATAGGTAAGTAAATGAAATGTGTAATGTGGTGTAGGTGGAATAACAGTAATTACTTGTGATCTTGATGATGATGATGATGGTGAACAGTACTCTGTCTGACAGTAACTTGATTGCAGTGCACTTGTCCAGTGGAGCTGCCTCCTATTACTTGTATGGAGTGCGGCGCCTTCCCATCACCCTTGTTGTTCTTGTTATATTCCACTTCAGACTGACATTTATTCATTGGGACCTTTGAGAGCTACAATAAAACAATAAACTCACAAACTACTTACATAGCTTGCACTATGATTTCTTGTATATAAAGATGAGTCTATACAGATTGCCCAGAATTACTTGTACTTAAATAAACTTTAAGCACTAGCAATATTTTATAATATGCGAGATCACCTTATTATACATACACACACACACACAGTTATAAATAAACTCCATATGCTAAATAAGGAACCAATACTGCACTCTAATGGATATCTTCTGTGATTCAGAGTACCTACACTGCGATCCCAAGTACACCCCTACAACTAAGGATTATTCCCTATAGGTTTTATGTTTCTTTTCGATGTTATTTTTTTTGTTTTCATCAACTGGTATTATTTGAATAATATTGAATTGTCTTAGCTATTTTGTCCTTTTTGTTACCCCTCTATTTCTATTGTATAAAGACAGGGTCATAGGTACCTCCATCTGTGTATCAATAAAGAACAATATAAACATGGGGTTATGTAAATATAAGGTGTTTCATTTTCACATCTTATTGTTTTTAGTATTATTTCTATTGTATACAGACAGGGTCATAGGTACCTCCATCTGTGTATCAATAAAGAACAATATAAACATGGGGTTATGTAAATATAAGGTGTTTCATTTTCACATCTTATTGTTTTTAGTATTATTTCTATTGTATACAGACAGGGTCATAGGTACCTCCATCTGTGTATCAATAAAGAACAATATAAACATGGGGTTATGTAAATATAAGGTGTTTCATTTTCACATCTTATTGTTTTTAGTATTATTTCTATTGTATACAGACAGGGTCATAGGTACCTCCATCTGTGTATCAATAAAGAACAATATAAACATGGGGTTATGTAAATATAAGGTATTTCATTTTCACATCTTATTGTTTTTAGTATTATTTCTATTGTATACAGACAGGGTCATAGGTACCTCCATCTGTGTATCAATAAAAAACAATATAAACATGGGGTTATGTAAATATAAGGTGTTTCATTTTCACATCTTGAAAATTGTGACTTACATTTTTTTGTTTTGAAATATACGTTATAATTTCTAAATAGTGTAAAAGCCAGGGGTTTTACAATTACACTGCTATTAATTATGTGTTTATTATACTATATATTTAAAAATAATGAGATATGTTGATTGTCTAATGACAAATTATATTGGACGGCAACTAGTTTCCATATTTATTTATTTTTCGGTGTTTATGAGTTTGTAGCAGCCATGTATGTGTTGGATATGCATCCTACATTTGGACCCGTGTCTCTTTTCATGTTTAAGATGTAAGAAAAAAGAATATGAGTTGAAAATCTCTGACAAAGACGACCCCAACAGGCAGATTAAAACATGTCTATACATAGTATACGTGGGGGTACTTATGATTACTTATGTGTACTGAATGTAGGTGTGTATAGTGTGCATTGATATAACACTAGATATGACAGGGAGAACAAATAAATTGTCGGATGCAACTGCGGCGGGCCGCCACAGTTTAGCCGTTCCATGGTTCAGTCAATATTTATATATCATTGGGTACCTGACATGTCCAGAGCTGAAAATATGCCAAATTGTGCGCTTAAATCCTGTACAAATCGATCTGTAAAGGTCAAAAAAAGTGATGGAGTGACATTTCACCGATAAGTAGAATTTATTGATCATATTTATGTAATTAATTTAAGCATTTTAAATTTTTAAATCAAATTTATAAAATTCACACCATTTAAAAATATTCAAAATAATTTGAATTCTTTCTATCTCTTTCACTCCTTGCTGTTGTAATGTAGTGTGAGTGGTAGAGAAAAACGTAGGTATGTACCTATATTATTATTTACGCTGTAGTCAAGTCTACCAAAAGTACCTAAGCCGAAATACACAGTACATAATGGGAATGTATATCTATCTCTTCCGCTCTCGTTTTAATAGAAGGCGTGTAAACGAGAAGATATATTAACATTAAACACTATTTCTAAATATTGTTTATATATTAAATAAATAATGTATCGGGTTAAGGGTTGTCACTACAACGAAAAATATTTGTTTGGCTTTTTTATGAAAACGTTAAATAATGTACGAAAACTAATTATAGTTTTTGAAATCATGCTGATCTGTTAATTAATGAAAAAATGTATAATTGTAGATTTCCGTGTCCATCTCATATAAGAGAGAAAAGTATATATAATTTGTCCAAAACGACCGCAAGGACATTCCTGGCAACCAAATAATCATACTACTATAATATGTTCTCATCAATTTAAAGAAGATGACTTCTACGATACAAAAAAGGGAAAAAGTTTCTTGAAAAAGACAGGAAAAGTGGTGGAATAAAATTGATGTCTCAACATAACTCTTTTATCTTGTAATATTATTTTTTGTAAAAGGCTATTGCCGTATATTAAATAAATAATTAAAAATATACCTCTATCTTTTATTTTGTTGAATTGTGTAAACTTTAACCATCATATTATTATTATTTGTTTTATATTATTAGGTAGTTGCTAAATTATTTTGCCTTGCACTCATGCTAATGTGTATGTGTAGGTACTTTTATAATATGTTTTTCTCTATATATTGTTGTTTTTATTGTATATTATGTCAAAGGCCTATATAGCCGTTCATTGTATAAATAAATAAATATATAAATACATATTATTTTTCGGAAGTATTCACAACCCTGTTCAACAAAAAGTTAGATGCATTCGATTTTGCGACACAAATTTTGTTTGTCCTGTCATATCTAGTGTTAACATATTAGATCAATGATAGTGTGAGGTACCGTGGGCCTGGATGAATAATATTATTGTATTGCCTATGGGTGCCTATGATTATGTTTAATTGTATATTCTATATTGAGACATATAATAGTTTGTCTTACTTACTTGTAAAACTTAATATTTGATTTTATCTTGAACATAAATAATATTTTTGTTTTATTTTCGCTTGTAATGTATGTATAAATTGTTTTGTAATTTTTAAAGTGTAAAAGGCGAAAGCTGTTTATTGCAATAATAAATAAATGTGATTGCGGTTTATTTTAACTAATTTGTTGGTGAAATACATACTTGATTAGAAATAATTTTCCCAGTAACAATGGAGGTGTTCTTCTTATCATGATGTATCACAGAATTAGGAGCAAGTGGAGATCCTTTAGCAGTTATCTGAGACGCTGTCATTTGCTTCAACTGTTGTTGATCTGTGGCTGACATTAGTCCTGATGTAACCATCATACGTACTCCTTCTTTGACACTCCATTTATTGTCAACCTGAACAGAAAACTAGTTTGTCAAAATGTTTTGTTTCACATACTCCATATCACCTGCACAACTTACCAATCTGCTATCTATATTTATTTGCTCACCTCTTCATCACTTGCCATAAACCACAATGGTTTGATCCCCATGAATTTCTCATTTTTCTTTTCAAGTTTATTAGAATCCCCCACTTTGAGAATAGTATTGGATGTCTCAATAACTTTTGATTGCATCACTGTTGTTGATTTATGTGGAACAATTGTTATTTCTTCATAATGGGTTGTCTCGTCAAATGATCCCTACAATATTAGTGATTGCATTAAGAGTTACTTGTTAAAATATCATTGCAGGTTTACTGTTTGTCACATGGTGTGTAGTAAGTGTACCTGAGCTGTACCACCGTGAGCTGTACTGTCAGACCTGTCGCTTGTTTCAGGTATTGCTACTAATTCAGATTCAGTGCTTTCCTGATCTAGACTCCAATGTTGGTACTTCTTACAAGCTGTTTGCTGTTTGCTGCCCTCTTCCTCCCAGTGTGTTTCCATTCCTGTGCCAGGTGGTAATGTCTTCTGCTCAACATATATACATACATACATACATTCAAAGCAAGAAATTCAATAGAGATAGTATAGAACTTGTTAGACAACTTCCACATAACTCATTATTGTGTAAAATGTAGATATAAATACACATAGGAGGTTGAATCCACCAATAATATTATTTCATAAGCTCTATTGAAATAATACAATTTTATCCTTAGCAGATAGATGATGATAATAATAATAATAATAACGGAGAGTATTTATAGCGCCATCTTCGTGCCATAGCACCTCGAGGACGCTGTACATGATAATGTTCTATCTTCAACAATGTTGTCTGTGTCAAGAGTTCAAATTTAAATACAAAATCTGTATGATATATGATGATATGCCTATATATGTACATACCTTGATAGTAGATATTTTGGATGATTCAGAAGGATACATCGGTGAGAGAGGAGGGGTTTCAAATCTATCTGATCCACCTGGAGGTGGTTGGTGTTCTTGTTCTGCTCCCAGAGATGGTTGACTAATGTCTACAATCAATATTATTAGAGTTATTTATATGTATCAGTCCACACTTACAATAATTTATTTTCATTAATATGTACAAATCAATGAATGAAGTTTGGAACACAGGTCACTTCACTTGGTGTTCAAAATAGATGTGTATTTAATTATATTAAGATGAGCCGAAATCTGTATGCCCCATATATATTTTTGCATTATCATCTTATATACCACATTATATGAGATGTTGACTTTATTTCAAAATATTTGTTACAACTGCAACATATGAAAACTAAATCAAATTCACTTTTTTGTGCATAGTTTATTGGTAAAATATTGAAGAAATACTTAGGTATGCATGAGTATAAGATAAGATCTGCATTCAGTAGGCAAGGGGCAAGTTGAGATGTGCAAAATATAAAATAAATATTACACTATACAGTACACTCTCACATGTAATCATTGAATACATTTTAATTGGTTTACACATCATCTTACCTCTAGACCTGGAAGACTGAGCCATGACAACCATTGGAGGTATCCTTTTACATGTGTGGTATTGAGCATCCAAAGTGTTGATAACAATCTTAACTAGACTCTGCAGTTGGCTGCATATTGGTTGCTGAGCGTACTGATACTAGAATGACAGTGTCACAGAGAAATACAACATGGTACATAATTATAGTAAATGTGAAACTTCATATGTAGTGATAATCTCGCCACAGCATCGTTAAGATGACAATACTAAGGTATTTTAAGTTTTGTATCGGTTTGTTAACACCATTATAATATAATGATGATGTGCAAAAGGAATAAAATAAATAAATAAATAAGCAAGTAGTACCTTGTAAAGTAACACCAACAGTGACATCAACCAACACCTTCTGGAATGTGTCTCAATGAGCCAAAGAGAGAAGGACGGCTGTATTTGTGATGTGGACCAAGGTATTGTATCCAAGGGGTATGGACTGTATAGAAGTAGGGATATCACGTTGCTTATTAAATGCCATCCCATGACATGATTTTGATCCAACATTTGAGGTAGATTTGCCAAAAACACATTGAATACTACTGAATGCCTAAAACGTTTACTCATCTCATTAGGTATATTGTATATATTACACTTTTATTGCAGATGTCGTATGTGTGTGTTGCATGCATACATACCTTAGTCGACTTGGAGCAATGTGAAATGTTCTATCACTTTGACAGAAGCCTAGTAATATAAATAGATGCTTGATAACAACCATTTGAGCCTTCATGTGCTTTTCATCAGATGGATTAGCCAAATCTGGACGAGACAAGAACTGCATTAGCAGGAATACTACAAGATGAATAGTTTCTCTATCTGCATCCTCCAAATCCATCACACCAGGCAGCAAACTACCAAGAATAGAGTCATCCACAATACCTCCACCTCCACCACTCAACATGGAGTGCAGCTGTCCATCTGAACATACATACACACTCACCCTTATTACTAATAAACATTACATAGGATCTAAGCTACTATACATACTAGCTCATCTTACACTACAAAATATCACTGCATTTCTATTTTATCAAAAGTGCTTTTCTAATCATACAGACAAAAAAATAGAATGACTTTATAGAATGTGATTAAAAAATGAAATTAGTTAATAAAATATTAAAGATTCATAAATTCTACGTCATTTGTAAGCTGTAAGCTTAATGTAAAGCATACAATTGAGAGATAAGGGATAAAGGTGTTAAGAGTATGAATGTTAAGATGACAATATATATAGGTAGTAGGTTCATACACAATGTATAGTAGGTGTACACTGTGATGTCCAAGTGTTTACATGATAGCAGGCTATACATTCCACAATATTATTCATGCAATACCCACAACAGCTTACATTATGATCAATCATATGCATGTGGAGAATATCATCCCCTATAAGTACTTGAGGGTTACTCTTAACACAATCTAAATACGACCTTAAGACAAGAATCTTGATGATAAACATTTGATGTGGAAGCAGCAGCACAATATGTATTTTGGACCACAGCCTTTTGCGCATTGTATGATTAAGATCAAGACAAGATTAAGATCGTATTTAGATTCTGTCAAGGGTCACCCTGCTTATTAAAAGTATTTACCTAAATGTAGTCACTCTTACTTTCTCTATCAAGTGCATTTAATAAATACTAGATCTACAAGATATGCTAAAGAAACAAAAATGTTCTTCAATATTTCCAAGGAGAACATAAAAGCATTTGCCGGTTTCCATATCTTAAAGGGGATATATTATATTGTCCAACTAAATTAATAAATTATAAGTCAAAAACTTATTAAAGGTGCAAATTGACAATGGCACCTTGAGCAGAAACATTTTCTTCTGGACATAAAAAGTAATATCTATTTCCAGAATAATAATTTGGCGCCAAAATAAATAGAACCAAGTTCTAAGTGTGACGTCACTATATGCATTGTATACTTATCAGAGAACTTATCACAGAAGATGAAAATGGTGATTAAGTGTATTCCTAAATTAAATGTTTATTTACTTACATTTTGTCCATTTTGTGTACTGCATCAGTACATAATTTTTTTTTGGAATTTTTCTTTTGTTTTTTGGCTATCCACGCGTTTTTGAGTGACTTTCGAGAAAATACGTCTTTTTACATCTGTATGTGCATAAATTGTCAATCTTAGCTGGTCAATTAAATAACCCATGACCACTTTTGTTATTATTTAATGTATTTGTATATTATTTATGATATAGATATAGAAAAGTCCTGTCTTATCATATTATAGAAAATAATTTGGAACTAGCTGGTCAATTAAATAACCCATGACCACTTTTGTTATTATTTAATGTATTTGTATATTATTTATGATATAGATATAGAAAAGTCCTGTCTATCATATTATAGAAAATAATTTGGAACTTAGCTGGTCAATTAAATAACCCATGACCACTTTTGTTATTATTTAATGTATTTGTATATTATTTATGATATAGATATAGAAAAGTCCTGTCTATCATATTATAGAAAATAATTTGGAACTTAGCTGGTCAATTAAATAACCCATGACCACTTTTGTTATTATTTAATGTATTTGTATATTATTTATGATATAGATATAGAAAAGTCCTGTCTATCATATTATAGAAAATAATTTGGAACTTAGCTGGTCAATTAAATAACCCATGACCACTTTTGTTATTATTTAATGTATTTGTATATTATTTATGATATAGATATAGAAAAGTCCTGTCTATCATATTATAGAAAATAATTTGGAACTTAGCTGGTCAATTAAATAACCCATGACCACTTTTGTTATTATTTAATGTATTTGTATATTATTTATGATATAGATATAGAAAAGTCCTGTCTATCATATTATAGAAAATAAGTTTTCTTGAACAAGCAACTATCTTTATTTTGTTGTTGTTGCAGAGATGCAATACACTTTAGTGTATAATGTTTAAAAGAGGACAACACAAAAGTTTTAAGGAGGGTTCATAAATTCAATCTCCTTTCTGAATATTTTATAGAATAGATACACACCTGCGATAATAGTTTAATTTGACTGGAAAAAAATGTTATTATGGTAAACAGGTAAAGTTTGTGATTTTTTTCAAAAAAATAATTTAAATCTTGAAAAATGTAAGCCACAAGATGTTACAAATGGTACCCTCTATAAAGCCTTATAGTTTATATATTTGTAGAACTAATTTCTAGAACGTAGATAGTTTGTTTTGATGAATACTAATCTAATATATAAAAGGAACTCGTGTGTGTTACAACACTTATAACTCAAGAATGGCTGTACCGATTTGAATGATCTCTGATTTGTTGGATTCTTCTCCGCCCGGAATAAACTATAGGCTATTAAAACATCTTACAAATTCACAGTAAGAAAAAATACAAAGAAAATTATTTACGCCATACATTTTTAATTTCAAAAATAAAAACAATATGGAGAGTTATGGCGCTTTAAGCGCTCCGACGTCGCCTGTTGCATTGTGCTAAAATAATCCTTATGTTTTGCTGTATTAAGAATCAAATTACTATAATCAATATGAAAATGGTGTGTCAAACTGATGAATTAATATTTTTTTACTATAATCTGTCACATAAATGTGGACTTGCACAGATTATATTTGAAATTGTATTTTATTATTGCAGATGGAAAACTATTATTGAACCATAAATTGTGCTATTAAAGATGAAAATAAGAATGTGTTCATGTAGTTCTGTTGAAGATTGTGTTGTGAAATTTGTAGGCAGAGAAGAAAAATTACGAAGAAAATTATTTACGCTATACATTTTTAATTTCAATAAAAATGCAATATGGAGAATTATACAAAATCAACGATGAAGTTTTTTTCACAGATTGGCCTATTTACAGAATATTTTTTGTATATATTTTCAAATTAGAATCGTTATCCACACAATTCAATAAGTGTGGTTCTGATATTTCAATTTTGGAAAAATCATGGAAAGAATTTTTATAAATTTTAAATAAATAGGTTTAAACCTACATAATTATATTACGTACAGTAGATAATTTATAAACAAATCTGAGTTAAGTTAATTATCCAATATAAATTGTTCATGTCGCCAGGTGGGGCGCGGAGGTAGCACTTTTGCCTTTGAGTCACGAGGTCCCGGGTTCGATTATCGGCCAGTGCAAAGTGAAGAATGACCTTTTTCAAATTGTCCTGGGTCTGGGTGTTACATATTATGTAATGTATAGTGCATTGTATACGTGTGTATCGTCGCGTTAGTACCCATAATACAAGATTCATCTTAGGTTGGGACTAGCTCGATGTGTGTGAATTGTCTATGTAAAAAATTAATGGAATTTTCGCAGTTAAGCGGCCCCACCCGTTGTCGAGTACTTTTTTTCCATAGAAAAAGTATTATTTTTGAAACTGGATGAAATTGTTGCCATATGAAGAATTATTTTAAATGCCGGCAAAAAAAATCTACGTCGAATATTAATTTCCTAATGTTCCGTACATATTACTCGACAACGGGTGGGGCCGCTAAACTGTGAAAGTTCCAAATGAATTTTATTTTTTACACTATACCTACGATGACACATTTGGACAATTACGGGAGTTTGTAAAGAGATTAATAATATTAATCATTCATAAAGTCTGTAGGAGAGGGCAGTAGATCTTTGGGCCGCCCTAGAAGAAGCTGGCAAGGGCAGGTGTCGAATCTGTGTGTTGAAAGGCTTGGTTTGGAGTGGCCAGAGGTCCTGGAAGCAGCGGCGGACAGGGATCTCTGGAGGAGATACCTAGGGGCAATGGGCCCCCGACCGAACTAGGACAAGGGGAAGAAGATGTATGTATGTAATCATTCATTGATTCTTAGGCGGTACAAAGTTCGCTGGGCCAGCTAGTATTGAATAAAGCATTGGTCACAAGTATGACAATAATATGATAGATGAGTGAGGCAGAGTCGAATGATGTTGAACATTTATGAGGGTGGTCTAAATAGTTTCCGACCTTAATATGTACATGGCAACAGTCAATAAAAGCTACAAAATATGGTTGAGCATCTTTTGACAGATACTCACCAATATTTGGATGCAGAATTGATGTTTGATAATCGTTCGAATGCGTCGATGTTTTTTTTCTTCTAAAAATGGAAAAGTTGAGTATTATTTCTGCTACCGTCATTAAATCGAGGGGTGAAAGGCTATTTGTTTTAAGCGACATTTTGTGAACTTTACAGGAGAGCAATTTAAAGTTATTTTTTTTAGAAAAAAAAATATTATAAAAAAACGATTAGTCCTATTTAAAAACGTTCTAAGAACAGCATGTTTAAAAAAAATCAACACATATTTTGGCATAATTTTCAGTAATAATACCTTCAAAACATCCAAATTATGTGTCGCTTAATACAATTTGGCTTTTATCCGGAGTCAGGAAAAATGATTCAACCACCAACGGCATAAAACATTAATGAAGGGAAAAACGTTTTAAGCGACACCGCTGTAATTAATTAGTGGAAGGAATAACGATTTATCTGACATTGACCAAAGATAATTGAAATAGGTTATTTGTTTTAACTACAAGCTGAAAGATAAACGGAAACAGGAACAGTGACTTAAGCAACAATAACATTCTTAATTAATTGTTTTACATCCTCCTCCTGAAAGGATTTTATAAAACTAGGTAGTTGATACAAAATAATTTTTGTCGTAATGCTAAGTGAATCTTGGGTTTAAAAGAAAACATAAAAACATTAATTATGATAATTTTTTATTAAACTTTAAAAGAATTGTTGTCAATAATATTTATTGTTACAATGAGAAATCTGGAAAAATATTATAATCCACACATAAATATTTGAGTCCGTTCGTATGTATGTATGTATGTATGTATGTATGTATGTACGTATGTCCTTAATGGACTCAGAAATTAGGAAAGACCGAAGTAAAATAATACACTCTATACAAGGTCTCATCTTCTGGGCAGGTTTAAGGCTAAAAACATTTTAAATATCTTACGTATTGATAAAGATATTTTAATTTTAATGCGACCATGTCACAAAATTAGCAACAAAATGTATGTAAAATTAATGCAAGATTTAGTAAATAGCAATATTCACAATCAAACATTTTTCATTGTATTGAATTAATATCAAAATGGATGTAACAATAAATACAACAATTCTGAAACTAAATATTTAGGGTTTATTTTCGTAATAAAATATCGTGTTTGCTAATGAGAAAAGCTCTTGAATTACGTGAATAAAAATTGCATATTTTTGACATATTGGGCTATTTTCATAATGGAAGACATTATGAAACCATAGAAAACTATACTGTAGACTAATAATAGTTTTACCTATAAAATCCATAAACAATGTTAAATGATTTTCAATGAGTGGGAACCTATTTATTTTCACCTAATATTTTTTACATAAATTATGAAATATTTGATAGTAAAATATTCTGAAATATTGAAGGATGCAGATAATCCATTTTTAAGGTTTTTTGGGAATAAAGAGTAAATACTTATATGACAATTTATTCTTGACTTTTTTTAATTTCATAGCAAATACCCATTTATGCACTGCAAACCAAAAATACAAATTCGAATGTGGACAATTATAATATTTTAACATTTATGTGACTACAATTTTTTCACGAAAAGGGATGTTTACCCTTTTTTTCTTATAGAAATTTGGGATGACAATCTTCGAGTTTTTACATTAAGATGAGGTTTTTAGTAGTTTTTGCACGTAGGTACCCGCCTATTTTTCTAAATAAAATATGAGCTTTCGAGGTGTCGAGCTCACATATTTTTCATTTGGAATAGGTTTTTAGCACTTTTTCCATGTAGGTACCAATATGTGGAATTTCTTAACTTCAAGCTTTTTCATCGGGACGAGGTTGTTAGTACTTTTTTTTCCATGTAGGTGCCTACTTATTTTTTTTTTACATAAATGTGAACATCTGAGGTGTCAAACTTCAAGATTTTTCAATGGGAAGAGGTTTTTAGCACTTTTTTCGATGTTGGCACCTACCTATTTTTTTTACCTAAGTATGGGCATGTGAGGTATCAAACTTCATGATTTTTCATTGGGAAGAGTTTTTCAGCACTTTTTTCGATGTAGGTACCTACCTATTTTTTTTACCTAAGTATGGGCATGTGAGGTATCAAACTTCATGATTTTTCATTGGGAAGAGTTTTTCAGCACTTTTTTCGATGTAGGTACCTACCTATTTTTTTTACCTAAGTATGGGCATGTGAGGTATCAAACTTCATGATTTTTCATTGGGAAGAGTTTTTCAGCACTTTTTTCGATGTAGGTACCTACCTATTTTTTTTACCTAAATATGGGCATGTGAGGTATCAAACTTCAAGATTTTTCATTTAGAGATTTGCAATGCTTTTTATGATGTAGGTACCTACCTATTTATTGTTACTAAGCTATGGGCATGTAGGGAGTCAAAAATTAAGTTTTCTCATTGGGAAGAGCTTTTTACTTCTTTTATCCACGTAAGTGCTTACTCCGTTTTTTTTTTCAATAAGATTTTGTTGTTTTAACCCATGTACTTGCAAGGTTTTCTATTTAATTAAACCCGAGCGATGCCGGGTTACATACGCTTGTAGCTAATAAAACAATGCACTGGTATAATTATTAAAACAAACATAATCTTATCGAAAAAACAAAAACCAAAAAATAGATAAATAGAGATGAAATTATTAAAATTATTATTTGTCTCAAATAACATGTTTTCAAAAATAAAAATGAGACGAAAAAGTTGAAACGACCATCATTATCAATATTACGAAATAGAAAATTGGTTGAACAGTCAAAAGTTGGTGCAAACGGTTGCAGCGAAAACGGTTCATGCGACATGCACTACTTTTTTAAATATCGGCTAAATGTATGAAGCGACAATGCAGAGAAATAGCAGAAGAGGGCAAAACGGTTTAAGGTACTTTTTATGACAATTTGCACACACGGAAAAAAGCTTTAACTACCATCTATCTGCAAATTGGAAGAAAGAAAAATAGCTTATGCTCCAATAGTCTGTATTAATCAGTATTAATGAATGGTTTAAGTGAAGTGTTTAAATCAAGTGACAAATTTGATGTCAGATCATACATCACGTTTGAGAAATTAGACCTATTTTTTTTTTGTTCAAGCGCCAAAAAAGTACTCCGATTGACTCGAAACCTAGACCAATCGACGCAGAAAAATTTGCTGATTCCGACCATATATATAACTCATTTTCGGCAAAAGTGTCGCTTAAAACAAATAGCCTTTCACCCCTCGAAATATTTATTTTTAAAAGGCCGTACACCTACGCAAACCACAGATAAGTTAGATTCTGTATACAGGGATTCTGCACAAATTATCTACCACTAAATGAAATTTTGGGTAGCTGTTACGTGGCTTGGGAGACGATGAATATTTGGAACTTCCAAAAACTGAAACCACTGTCTATTGTTAAGGTTCACCAAATGCTGTTAAATAACCTTCAAAAACAGATAGAGATACAAAAGCTATGAATATGTCCGAAGAACGTGTTTGTCATATGTTGAATCAAGATTTAGATGAGAAAGCCATTCGCATTGAGTGAAGAGTTTACTCACGTTAGACCAAAAAGATGTTTGAATGAACATTTTCAAACATGCTGCTATCCACAAACATAGATGTGTTAGCCTATTTTGTCGAATATCTTTTCATAAAGAGGCATTTATTGACAACATTTGTTTGTAAAAATATATTTACATCTATATTGTGGTTTTAGGTGCATAGTACTTTTTTACTTTTTTTTATTACGTGATATACAGTGTGGCTAAAAAGAGTAGAAAATAATTGAGGGCGCTGCTGTCGTTCATATGGCAATCTTCAACTGAAAGTCAGGGTCACTCTACGGTTTTACAGTAAACATATGTAAGCGCCATTTTTTTGTTGTTGATTAAAAATAAATCGAATATCACATTTTTATAGATTTTCTGTGTAACAAAAATAAATTGAGACAATACCAGAGGGGATTAGATTAATTCAATAACCCGGCAATATATAAAAATCTTTGCGACAAGTTTCTCATGCTTATGAGGGTAGGCAAAAAAACACATTTTTTTTAATTTTAAATATAGTCTCCTTTTAGCTCAATACATTTAGTCCAGCAGTATTCTAACTTTTTTTAAGCCATCCTAAAGAGATGATTTGTCGAATTCTGTAAAATAGGTCACTGTTTCGGCGATGATTTTCTCGTTTGACGAGAATCACTTCCCGCGAAGCCATTTTTCCATGTTAGGCAACAATTAAAAATAAAAGTGTTATGATTATAATAATAATTAAAATCTTTATTGCATGATAAAAGAACAATTACAAATTTTAAAAACAAAAAAAAATCATGTTATGGGCGAGTTTATCGCATGAAAGCGATATCTAGAGCTGTGTAAAGCTTATTTAAAAGAATTTGAAACTGAATTGGGTCGATTCGGCACGTAAAACGATATGAAGAGAAAATATACGCAAAAACTACTCAAAGAATCTATAAAGGACATTGGGTATACCAGACCCTAATAAAACTCAATTGGTGCTTGGTAGCGTTCATAGAGTCGTCGAGTGATCACTCGACGACGCTCCAGCCGTTCACGCGCCCGGAGCGTGTCACCCGACGACTCGCACTTTCGCGTTCAGGATGTCGTCGGGGGTACAACCGAACAACCGAATTCATAGCAGGGTGATTATCGCTCTGACAGTTAACTTGACGTTTGAGTGATGATGGCTGTCAAAACAATTGCGAAGTTAATCGTAATTATGATGTATTCTTGTCGTATACAATTTTTCAAAATAGAAAATCATATTTTTTTAGTTAAAGATGTGAAATGGAAGAGAAATTAAAAAAATTAGTGCAGATTTTTCAGATCGCGAATGAATTTTACGAAAATTGCGCCATTACAATGACATTTTGACAATGAAGTTGTTCACGATATCCGGGGTGACATTCGCCACTCACTGCAACTTCATGGTCGCTCAGGTCACTCGACGTCGAGCGATAATCATGCTATCGTGAACCCAGCCCTTACATTATTATAGCCGAACTCCATAGATTTTCGTAAATGTCATCTAAATAAACATAACCTATACTTTATTGAGAGGTTATTAATATCGCGGATTTATCCATAAAAATAACATCGTAAACATATTCAAATGAATAATACTTAATTTAATATGAATTTGTTGTAATACTAACTGGTTAGAATCGATGTTCGTTTGTAAACATCGCTAAAATCAGACAATGATATGTTGGACATGCAATCCGCCAAACACTGCACACTGTATATAATCCAAACACATTGTATATAATCTCTCTTGCTCCACTGCGAATAGTTTTATTACTCATTTTATTTATTGCCACTGATTTTAAAACAAAAATTCACTGCCTTTTTTACCAATTACGGCCGATTTAATTAAAATAATGATGTTTAGTTTGTAAACTATGATAACAAGACGTATAACCTTGGATATGTCAGTGAGAATGACAATAAATATTAGTGTTGTCAGAGTGATAAAATGTTAGTCCACCAATAATAAGAGCCTGTCCGCACTGCGATTTTTCATCGCGCGAATTTTTTTCCGCAATTCTGTAACACATTGAATCTTATGGGAGTGTCCGCACTTGCGATTAGAAATTCGCGCGGAAAAAAAATCTGTGATTTGATGCAAATTTGGTGCGAATAATTTCCGCGCGAATATTTTGCATAGTATGCAGTAGGTATGGCTATGTCCGCACTGCGAATAAAAATCGCAAATTTTGCTCAGTCGTGCGCCGGCACTCACGATGAGATGATTGAGATGTCTTGTGCTTCGTCTCCCGATCGGGCTATAGAAAATGAGGACGACATTGAAATTGAAAAATTAATGACAATAAACACATCAGGGGCCCTATTCTCCAATCTCGATTGATAAATGTCATCTGTGAGATATGTCGATTAATTATTTCGCACGAAAAGTCGAATGGCAGTCTACGACCCTATTCTTGACGCCACTCGAGATTTAAACGGTCGACATTCGAGAAGCTACCGGCAATGTCGCACTTTTTGTATGTTTTTGTATGTGGTCATCGAAAAATGACATTTATTTATACAATTTTTAAAGAGATGGCGCTTTCGTGTGGGGAGACACGTGACGTACAAGATGGCGCTTTTATATGAGGAGTCACAATCAATATCAAACTTTTCGTTATATTTTTATTTAAACTAAAAAACTTTATAAATCCGGCATCACTTTTTTTATTTTTATACCGTATGCAAAATGTAAACAACCATTGAGTGAATCACGGCGGTCATTTTTATCAATTTTTGACATGTCGATTGGTGTGACATTCATCTCGATTGGTAAAACACCACTCGACAAATTCTCGCATGATTTCGTGTGACATTTGTCGTATACGACTTTCAAGAATAGGGTTTTGAAGGAATCAATCGAAAGTAATAAAATCTCGATTGCGACATCCATCAATCGAGATTGGAGAATAGACCCCCAGACCTCCCGTGTGGGATAAGTTTGACTTATTTTCACTTATTTTAGAGGCATTAACTATGTAGCAATTTCTAGACATTTTTTAAAAAATATATTTTAACTTGAATTTCCATGCTTATTTGTTACATGAATTTCATGTAACAAATAAACAGAAATTCAAGTTATTTTTTTTAATGACAAAAATACTTCGATAGAACATTGAATTGAACATTGGTGAGATTGTGGGACGAAATATGTGAAGATTTATATTGGGAACAAATTCTTTATTAATTTATTTTTTTAATAATAAATATATTTATTTCCAAAGTACACAATACAATTATTTTCAATAAACGATAAAAAACAATCATAATAATATTCTACATCCCTAGTAGAGATAGGTATCTCGTGTATAGGGAGGGAGTATAGATCAATTAAAATACACTAATTAATTATTATATACTTATATAATTCATTGTTAATTTTTCTTGGTCTGTGTGTAGGTTTAGGGTAGATGTTTATTTTTATTTTTTCATATTGTCATGAAATTGACCCTTTCGATGAATGATAATATTCTGCAAAATACTATCATCTTTTGATACGTCTGTTATGCCGCAGCCGAAGTATCAATTGAAATTTTTCTGGTGTCCATTAGACGTTCGTCTCAGCCGGGAACTGCATAGAAATGACAAAAATCGCGCGATTTTTATTCGCAGTGTGAACAGGGTGAAATTTTGATCATGGAATTTAATTTTTTCCGCGCGAATAAAATTCGCGCGGAAAAAAATCGCAGTGCGGACGAGGCCTTAATTTCTACTCTTTTTAGCCAGACTGTACATATCTCAGTTTTGAAATAAACATACCTACATATTTTACATAAGTGACGGTACCAGAAGGTACCGTCACTTATGTAAAATATGTAGGTATGTTTATTTTAATACTGAGATATGTATATCACATAATAAATAAATGCAAAACTACTACGGATGCAAGCGAGACATGGACGTGGTTGAAAAAGGACGAAAGTGGAATAAATGCAGTGAAGATGCAATCGTTGAGAAGAATACTTGGTAAAACGCTGCGTGATAGAGTGAAGAATAATGATATTAGAAGAATGAGCGGATGCAAGAAGAGTGTTGTGGACAGAATGCGCATGAGTAAACTATGGTGGTTTGGCCATGTTGAACGAATGAACGACGTAAGAATGACAAAGAGGATATACTTGTCTAAAAGCGCGGGCGTCCGAGAACCACGTGGCTTGATCACGTGGATCAAATTCTCAAGGACGGCCACGTGTTGAGTAAGAGGAACTGACGTACGTTTGTCTTATTCCTTCTTTGTGCAGAGTTTGATAGCACAGTTCTCTCAAAGTTGAACTTCTTGATCATTAGATCGGTTGGTAGATCAATGAAGTATTCAGTCTCACACCCCCTCTTTCTAATAATTATATCATCTTTGTTATTCTTTCATATTTTATGTTTTATTCTCTAACTGTAGGTTTTGTTGTTTTTATCAATTTTCTATTTTTTTTTCTTTATTTAACGTGACAACGGGGTTTTTAATATAATAAAAACTGTTACAATGTGTACCTTGTAAATGAGGCAATGTATTGATGCCTTCTTTGACTGCATTGTTTGTTTTTTGTGTATATATGTTGTCTGTAGTGTACCTACTGTTGATGGTTAATAAATAAATTAGCTATTTACTCCACACGTTCCAACCATTGTTGGAACGTGAACCATCAACAACATTCCTCTTTCATCCACTCATTCTTCTAATATCATCATTCCTCACTCTATCACGCAACGTTTTATCAACCATTCTTCTCAGGGGTCACATCTCCACTGTATTTATTCCACTTTTGTCCTTCTTCAATGTTTCGTTTGCATACATAAGTGATGGTACCAGAATGGTATTGTGCACTAACATTTTCGCCATGTTCAACATATCCCCATTGCCCATATCAAGAAAATGTACTATCTTACATCTCAGCAGTTGCCATGATGACAATCCACAATTTACTGTTTGAATTATTTATACTACAATGCTCATCAGATCTAACCTCAAATGACTTTTTTTGACTAGCGATGAGGCTTGCCACCCATCATGCCGCGTCAAAGTGGGTGAAGGGCACAAAGAGGAGAGTGGAATGAAGGGTGGGAGTTTTGAATGTGAGAGGAGGTGAGAAAGACGGACGAAATTTTAGAGATGATGTATGATAAGTATTTGGATGTCTTGTGTGTCTGCGAAACGAAGAGGAAAGGGTGTGGTATTAAAGAAAGTGATGGAAGGATCGAGTTGTGGTCTGGTGTCCCAGATACACAACACGCATGTCAAGGTGTGGGTGCTTTTTTATCGGAAAGAATGAGTGAATGTATGAAAGGGTATGAATGTGTAAGTTCCAGGCTAATCTGGATCCGTTTCAAAGTGGGGATGACTAGGATCTTACTCATAGTTGGGTATGGTCCTGGGAACCATGCCATAGAGATGGAAAAGGAAGAGTTCTGGAATGGCGTGAGAAAGATTGCAGAAGATAAAAAAGATAATGAAAGATTGATCTTGGCAGGTGATTTGAATGGATGGGTGGGTGTTAGGAGGTATGAACTTGAGAGTGTTTTGGGGATGAATGGAGACAGTAGAGTGAACGATAATGGTAATAGAATAATTGAAATGTGTTTGGAGATGGATCTCTTTGTGGCGAATACCTTTTTTGCCCACAAGGAGATCCACATGTATACCTGGGAGAGAGGGAATGAAAGATCGATGATTGACCTCGTGTGTGTGGACTCTCGTCTCAGGAAGGCGACCACGGATACTAGAGTGTATCGAGGCACTGAGATGCTTCTCCGGTTGGCGTTCAAGAACACAAAAGTCCACGCCATCCATGAGATTGAGAGTCGAAAAACTGAAAGATGAGAGTGTAAAGAATGAATATGTAAAAACTGTAAATGAGAAGCTGAGTGCGAACGAAAAGAATGATCTAACAATGAATGAAAGGTGGGATGTCTTTAAAAGTGTGCTTGTAGGGAGTGCAAAAGAAGCATGTGGTGAAGCTAACGTAGGACAAAAGAAAGGCGATGCATGGTGGGATAATGATGTGAAAGAAGCTGTAGATAAGAAGAAGAATGCTTGGAAAGACTTACTGAGTGTGAAACAGTGTGACACATGTGAAAAAGAGCGAAAGAAAGAAGTTTACAAGACATGCAAGAAGGAAGTGCGTGAAGTTGTGAAAATGAAGAAAAAAATGCTTGAAGATGAAGAATGTAAGAAATTGTCTACGTATGCGAGTGAAAATATGAAGATTTTTTGGAAGGAAGTGACGGGTTCAAGTGTGAACAGTATGAAAGGGATAAAAGACAAGGATGGATGTGTGTTAGTGAATGATGAATGTGTGTTACGTAGATGGAAGGAGTATTTTGAAGATCTGTTTGAATGTGATGGTACAAATGCGAATGAGTATGACGACATTGAAAGCAGTGTGAATGAAAACGATATGGTAGACATGAATGAGATTTTGAATGCATTAAAAAAAGCGAAGTGCGGTAAAGCTGTAGGGTATGATTGTATTGCCGTTGAGCTCATAAAGTCTGGTGGACCGGGGGCTCTCGCGTGGTGTTTGGAGCTTTTCAATGATTGTTGGAGAGAAGGCGCTACACCAGAGGATTGGAGGAGGGCTATCATCTGCCCCCTGTACAGGGAGAAAGGCTCTAGACTTGAATGCGGGAGTTATCGGGCTATTAGCTTGCTGAGCTCAATAGGGAAACTGTGTGGTAGAATTTTGATTGAGAGAGTACGAAAGATAACTGAGTGTAAGATATGGGATGCACAAGGAGCTTTTTTGAATGGCAGAGGGTGCACCGATCAGATCTTCTCCCTGCGAATGGTTATAGAGAAGTTTCTGGGTAAAGACCAGAGGCTTTTTTGTGCGTTCGTGGATTTGGAGAAAGCATATGATCGAGTGGACCGGGAAAGTTTGTGGCGCGTGTTGTCGGAGTATGGGGTGAGCAGCCGGTTGATCCGCGCAATCTCTTCACTTTACTTGGGAAGCTCCGCTTGCGTGAGGGTAAATAACACTCTCTCGGAGTGGTTTGTCCTCTCCAAGGGAGTGAAGCAAGTTTGTGTCATGTCTCCGTGGCTGTTCAACCTATTCTTCGACTACTGTATGCGACCTGTGAAAGACATGGATGTTGGTGTCGAGCTGAATGGGTTTCGGGTGAATGCATTGATGTACGCAGATGATTTGGTGTTAATGGCTGAGAGTGAAAGGGACTTACAAGAGATTGTTACGTGTGTGTATGATAGTTGCAATTTGAATGGTTTGAAAATGAATGTTATGAAGACGAAAGTTCTTGTTTTTGAAAGAGAGAATGAAAAAACGATTTGCGAGATCAAAGTTGGTGACGAATGTTTGAAGCAAGTAAGTGAGTATGTATATTTGGGAAGTATGTTTGCGAGGGATGGAAGATGCGATAGGGACATTGAAAGAAGGAAAGTGGCCGGTGCTAGAGTAAACGGTGCACTTCGACCCATTGTCAGCAATGGTAATGTGTCGAACATGGCTAAAATGCTGGTGCACAATACCATTCTGGTACCATCACTTACGTATGCAAGCGAGACATGGACGTGGTTGAAGAAGGACGAAAGTGGAATAAATGCAGTAGAGATGCAATCGTTCAGAAGAATGGTTGGTAAAACGCTGCGTGATAGAGTGAAGAATGAGGATATTAGAAGAATGAGCAGATGCAAGAAGAGTGTTGTGGACAGAATGCGCGTGAATAAACTACGGTGGTTTGGGCATGTTGAACGAATGAACAAGGTAATAATGACAAAGTGGATATACTTATCTGAAAGAAAGGGTGTGAGGAAACGCGGGCGTCAGAGAACCACGTGGCTTGATCATGTGGATCAAATTCTCAAGGACGGCCGCGTGTTGAGTAAGAGGAACCGACGTGCATGTATGAGAAACTGTATTAACGTGGAGGAAGCGAAGGAAGTGTGTAAAGATAGATCTGTTTGGCCTTCCGTTCTCTCTGCCTACCCCACTTGGGACACGGCGTGAGGGTATAGTATAGATAGTACTTTTTTTGTTCTCTGAGTGGACAGAGATCTATGCCAAATGAGGAGGTCATCACTTTATTATTTTGAAGAGAAACGTCGAGTACTATTTGGACATGTTAAAGAGGTGGGAGCATATTTTTGGAAAAAATGTTCACAAATGTTCAAGGAGACTATGCGGGGAAATAAAAATAAATTTAAAGAAAAAATGTCTTGTATTTTTGTTGCGTCAGAAACTTTTCGTACCAACCTCATATGTTCTCCTTAAAAACAAAACTGTATTGCAAGCGACAATAAAAACTAACTAATCTACCATACAGCAGCGCTTCTATAACTACACGCATAAGTGAGAGTTTCTCCCACTTCCGTTTATCAACTGACCGAGTCCGAAGCGTGAACTCTTCCTCTTGAGAATGGGCGCCGAATACTGCCTGCTGTACACCTTCTCTTTCTCTGCGTGTGTCCATTGCAAACAACATAAGCAACAAACACAACATACAACATAAAAATATCAAAGTGGAGACCACATTTATGTAGGTACAGGATATTACATTACTTGTAGAAACATACACATACTCCCACGCACACATACACAACACACCTAAACTGCTTGCTGTAGACCATGGGTGACCAACCTTTTCAGCAGCCGGGCCAAATTTTAGAAATGAGAGTTCCTACCGGGCCACAACAATATAATCCATATAATAATTTTACTTCACCTTAAAATTTATGCCCCCACCCCCCCCTGTCACTAAATTTTTAAAATGGTATAGAAATTTTAAATGTTTTGCATACTCCTTGGTTTTCTTTAAGAGTATTTTCTCCGAATAACTTTTTTCAGGTATTTATTTATTTATTTACTCACAATCATACGCCAACAGGCACAACATACAGATTTGTACCAACTATTATTAAAAAAAGTCTCCATATGCTTCGCAGGCCACAAGCAGGCATCCCGCGGGCTGCGGGTTGGCCACCCTTGCTGTAGACCTTCTCTTCCTCTGTATGCTTACATTGTTAATAACATAGACAAACACAGCATACAATATATAAATATCAAAATGAAGGCCACATGAATGTAGGTACACGCACACGTACACAGCACACCCACACAAATCAAGATAAGAGACACTTGTATATTACATAGATAATTGGTGTAGGTGGAGATATACCTTCTTTGCGCAAGTTAGTACATATCACAGTAACAAACATGTCAATATTACATAAGCGGAACAATTGTCAAACAAGCAAACTGTCCGCAACTCAGTGTTGCCAACTTATTGCACCAAATCCACATACAAACTAACTTACTGTAATGTGCATGCTGTGGGAAAGGGTAGGGTTAATAATCATAGCCTACCATACTCACTCATATTATGTTACAAATAAATATTATTATTAATCATAAATTAAACCCACATATATCTTTTAAAAAAAAAATGGTTATGAGTATGTACAACTTTAATACAAATTTATTTTTCAGTAAATTGTCTAACACCCAAATTCATAGTCGTTTACTTGAGTAATACTTGGCCGAGGAGCACTCAAGTAAAAAGCAATACTCAAGATGTAAATGCATTCTATAGACAAACACTGCTCCTTTACTTCGCTAAGTTAACGCTTGAGTCGTGGGGAAAATATTATTGTGGCGAAAAGTATTGCCACTAAACAAAATGTATTTTTAACCTGTAAAGGAGTACCAACGCACCGGTGCGTGCAAGAAATATTATGGGATCTGGAGTACGCACGCACCGGTGCGTTTGATCCAGTAATATTTAGGTATTCCCGCCAAATTCGTCAATTTTATCATTGGTCCAATCTGTCGGATGTACTTTACCAATCACAAGAAAAAAAATCAAAAATAGGCGTGTTTAGACCTTATTTATCGCCTATACAAAATGTCACGTGACCGCCGCTTGAAATACCTAGCCGTCACTCGCGGTTGCAAACCATTTTGCTGCGTGCGTTCGTGCGCTATGGGTGTTATTTTGTAGGGTGTTTTATGTTTTTTTTTAATTTTTGTGCTAATTCTGGACAATTTAATTAGTTTTTAGTACTTACATAAGTTTTTGTTAAAAACAAATAAAAATATATATTTTTAATAATAATAAATATTCCTATGTTGAACCCATTGTTGACAATACCGGAGCAGACATGACGTATCAAAATTGTTTTTGTTATATAACTTCATTATTATTAATTTTTGAGAGTTGGTTCGTTATAAACATTTATTCTAGGGATCATTTTCTATAACATGCGATAAAAAAATATTCAAAAAGTGAAAGTTGAATTAATTCACTCTGCCATACACTTTTATTTTTTCTTTATTCACTCACGGACAGGTTAATTATGTTTTAAAGCATAAAAAACACGGTTTAACTCTATATTTTTGTGTAATTCTTCGATTAGTTCTTTTTAAATATTGTTTTGTAACATTTTATAGTAAATTTAAACATAAAATGATAGTTAAATGTACAACTTCGCATTATTGTTATATTATAGAAAAAGAAGTATACATCACTACGCCCGCCATTTAACATAACCTCAAAAATCACAAACGACAAACCGTCGTCGCTCCCCGTACTTAAGTTTATTGTTCTATGGTTCCCTGTCGTCGGTCCCGTTGTCTTGTTTTGTTTTGCGTTTCAGATTATAATATAAGAAATTTGTTTAAAATAAATTATGGATTTATTAATTTTTAGCAAATTAATCATTGATTATTAAAAAGATTAGTGCCGAATATCTGGACAAAATGTAACATTTGCATTGCTATCTGACATGACGCTCATGTTATGTATAAAACTTTATAAATAATGTAAGTATTTATTACTTATTTAGCAAATAATTTTATTTATAAATAGTATCTTTGCACACTATATACCTTATTAAAGGTAAATTACTAGAAAAAGGAAAAATAAAATACATCAAACGGCGTTTGATGACATTTCTAAGTAACACTCTAGTGGTGTCCGTCGACGACTTGGGGTTCACAGTTACTTGAGTACTACTTGGGTAAGTTTTATATGACTATGAAATGAAAACCGCGACTTGGCTAGCACTCAAGTATCAGGGAATACTCAAGTAACGACTATGAATTTGGGTGTAAGAAGCGTAAATATATCAATGATGTCTTTAACTATGTTATCCTGTATCCCTATCTACAGAATACAATGATGTCTTTAACTATGTTATCCTGTATCCCTATCTACAGAATACAATGATGTCTTTAACTATGTTATCCTGTATCCCTATCTACAGAATACAATGATGTCTTTAACTATGTTATCCTGTATCCCTATCTACAGAATACAATGATGTCTTTAACTATGTTATCCTGTATCCCTATCTACAGAATACTATGATTTTTGTGAAATCTTTTAAGTTTAAATATTTTATGTTAACTGTTTTTTTTTAAATTTTCCAAATGTTTTCTCCTCCTGACAGGCATTTTTGTGACTGGTCAGCCTGATTGACCACTACAAATGATTTTGTATGGTTTTGTACTATGATTTTTTTGATTAATAATTATGGATAAATAAAAGTCTTGAGACTTCTGAAAAACTCCTCAATAAAACTTTGAAATACCTATTTTTTTTTCTAAAAAGGTCAAGGGACCTTGAATCTCTTGCGTTACCGCGACCATAATAGATCTATTGTGACATTTTTCTGTGTCATATCTCATTCTCAAGACCTAGGTGCGTCATGTCGTCTATTTGTCTTAGTATGAGAAGCTTCACCTTCTCAGAGTCCAGCAATGGACCTTCGAGGATGTGACTTTGGTTGAGAGAGTGTGTCACAGTTACAGAGGATGTGGATAGGTGTTTCATTATCCTCTGAACAAAATCTGCAGACTGGGGTATCTGACAGTCCAATTTATAATAATTACTAAGTGAATTATTACATACAAGATTTGGAGCAACAGTACACATATAAACATGCAAAAATATCATTAAGTTGGACTTCTACGAGAAAGTTGGTAATGCTAAAAAATTATGTATGGTCTGTCCTTGTTGAGAATATTTATTGCGAGAGAGTATCTAGTCTAAATATGAACTTCGCAAATACGCACGACAGACGACAAAAGTTTGATTGACGAAATATTGCAAAGTGCTTCATCACCATGTTGACAGGGGTTGCAACTATAACAAGGGTGTGCAAAGCAAAGGAAAAAGAAAATGACGAGTAGTACGACACTAAGACTAGATGGTTGAATTCTCTCTCTCACAATAAATATTCTAGACAAGGAAGACAACGCAATAAGAGTTTTGTTGGTAGTGAAAACTCCCATATTATATATCCGTTCTACGTCCCAAGTCCCTTTGAGAGAGCCTCCTCTTGTTTTGCTAGTTCAGGTGCGCTTGTGGTCAGTTTCATACCTAATTTCCCGCGTTTTCCCTCTTCTTCATCTTCTTTATCGATGTCTATGCCTCTTGACAGTTTGTGGCGTATTTATTGAGCCGCCATTTTATCATTGCGTCTTTTGTTTACGCTACAGACGGTCGCGTCGTATTTCTGTGGTCTTAAATAACGTTTTTTAATCCGAATCGGGCCTATTTTTGCGTTATTTTCCACGAAGATTATTGTGGTCAGCCATACATGTGATAGAGACACTTTGTTTTCGTTGAAAACCGGAAGATTTGCGTCTTTTAGTGACATAACCCCCAATAGTGTTAAGTGCAGAAATTGACTGTTTTTTTTTTCGGTTTAAGTTATCTATAAGATACAGATATTGACTGTTTATAGTGAATAGTTGTGAGTTATCGCCCAACCATGGAACAAGATTACGAAGCGGGTTACTCAAGACGAAAGAGTCCCGCGCGGTGTTGCCGCCGACCCTCGCGTCGATGCCCTGATCGACCAAGTTAGAATATTGACCGATCATATAATCGGCGGCCGCCAATCTGTTCCACAGGGAACAAGTGGAACAGACACATCAGCTGGGCCGAGAGCCGGCACTTCTACCGCTCCGGTAAATACGGGCAGTTTCGGAGTGCAACTGGAGCTCCCAGGGGTGGTGACGCCTGCAAAGCTGGACCTAGGAGGTTTCGTTACGGTGGCGAAAGAGCCGTTAATACCTCCTTCAGAGGAAGCAGACATCCAGGTTCTCACGGAGATCCAGATGTTGGGGAAAGAGAACTGGGAGGATATAAGATATTTAGAGGCACAGAAGCCTTATCTCTCGAAGCCTGGGTTCGTCGAATGCACGACAAATGACGACCTGAAGAGGTACGATAGAGATGTTAGGCTAGCCCAGACTGAGAGGACTCTAGCTGCAGTGACGAAGGCGCTTATACGCCAAAAGCAGGCGCTCACACAGTCCTTACAGGAAATTATTGACTGGGCGGCCAAGCCAGGGACTTCAGTGGACAGCACAGCCTTGTTCCAGAAGTTCTCAGAGGCATTTGGTGCAGGCTCATCCCACAGCACCATATCAAAAGATGTTTTGCAGATGGTATGTGGAAAGAGAACGGAGTGCGTGAAGCTTCGGAGAGAGGCGATCTTGAGGAACATCCCGGATAGTGCCTTAGAGACGAAGCTGAGGAAGATCCCGCCCTCCCTTCAGCACCTCTTCGAGGCTTCGCAGGCGGACAGGCTCCAGCTTTCTGAGCCCTCCACTTCAGCACATGCCCAACAGCTTCAAATACCTCGAGGTCAGAAGCGACAACGCAAGGTGTCCTTCGGAGAGACAGACAGACCACCTCGCACACTTCCCAAGAAGGCCAAGAAAGAAAAGCCCTTTCGGAGGGGGGGTAACGCCCCTACTTCAAATAGAAGTAGGAGCGACAGACAAAACAGGAATCGAAGACAATGACATTCCGACTTTCAAAGGGGGCCAGCTTCAAAAATTCTTAGGAGCTTGGTTACAAGCGGGGGCTCCGAGGACAATTGTGAAGTTGATCTCAGGAGCTCGAATACCGTTTGCGAAGAGACCCCCTTTGATACCCCTCCATGGCCAATGGTCAGAGAGGTTCGAAACAAAAACAACGAGGGAGATGACAGTAGAAATAGAGAAGATGGTGAAAGAAGGAGTTCTCGAACCAGCCAATCACACACCGAGCTTCCTATCGAAGATGTTTCTTGTTCAGAAGTCGGACGGTGCAAAACGGCCGGTATTCAATCTGCAAGGCCTGAACGAATACGTTCAAGCCAGACCCTTCTCGCTGATAAACCTTCACGAAGTCCCAGACTTTTTGCAACACAAGGACTGGATGGTAAAGCTGGACATCTGTCAAGCCTACTTCCACGTACCGGTAGCCCAGAGTCACAGACCCTTTCTGAGGCTGGTGTACAACCATCAACTGCTGCAGATGACGGTACTGCCATTCGGCTTGTCATCGGCTCCGAGAATGTTCACAGTGATTACGAATTGGTTGGCAGAGAAACTTCGAGAAGCAGGAACTCGATGCATCGTATATCTCGACGATTTTCTGTTAGCAAACGCATCAAAAGAAGTACTAACATCACAAACGACTATTGCAATCAGGTTCCTACAAGATCTAGGCTGGTGTGTGAACATTCAGAAGTCCAGATTGACACCAACACAGAAATTGAAGTACCTAGGCATCGTGTGGGATACTCGGCAGAACCTCAGGTCTCTCTCTCCAAAGAAGCGCTCAAGCCTTCGCTTAGCCCTTCGCAGTACCCTGGAGAGAGGAAGTTGGTCTCTCAAACAGGCCCAGAGCCTTTTGGGACGTCTCAACTTCGCAAACTTTGCCATCCCACAAGGGAGGCTGCATTGCAGACTGATGCAGAGAGAAAGTCGCTGCCTAAGAGCAGCTCATCCGCATCTAAAGATGACTTTCTCTCAAGGGGTACGAGGGGATCTTCTCTGGTGGAGCGCTGCGCTCAGTGCCTCCTCCACCATTCATCCCCTACCGATGGATCACTTCCTGACGACGGACGCTGCCGACACAGGATGGGGAGCACTCTTGGACGACCACCGCCTTGCGGGAACTTGGTCCACAGAGCAACTCCAGTGGCACAGCAACAGGAAGGAAATGTACGCAGTCCTGGCCGCACTATCGTCACCCGGTCAATCTCTAGGAGGTGCACACATCCTCCTACAGACGGACAACCGCACAGTAGTGTCCTATATACGAAACGAGGGGGGCACGAAATCCCCTCAACTTCAGAAGCTGACGCTGCAATTGTTTGCGGTTCTTCACAGCTCAAACATAAGACTAACAGCTCAGTACCTTCCGGGCCGTTACAACGGTCTCGCAGATCACCTGTCGAGAGGAAAAGGGCTATCGGAATGGTATTTAGAGGAGAACGCGTTAACAAGGATATTTACCAAACTCGGAACGCCTCTCATAGATCTCTTCGCATCGGAGAGATGTCACATCACCGAGCAATATGTGAGTTTGGACTGCAAGGATCACAAGGCAGTATTCCACAACGCCTTCAGCCAACAGTGGAATTATCAACTAGCATGGGTGTTTCCCCCACCGTGCCTGATTCCCAGAGTTCTCAATCATCTGAAGAGTGCGAAAGGGGAGTATCTTCTTGTAGCACCCAATTGGACGAAGTCATTTTGGAAGGCAGATTTGATGAATCGAGCATCCCGGCCTCCAGTGACTATAAAGAACCTCGAATTAGTTCTCAAAGACATAGTCACAAATCGACCACCACCACAGGTGGAGGACCTGAAACTGCAAGTGTGGAAGGTTGGGGGTGGGACCAACACCTAGAGACATGGTCATCAGATGAGAGGAAGTTGTTCTGTACTAGCTGGAGAGAGTCCACTCTTAAAACCTATGCGCCAGCCTGGCAAAGATGGAAAACATGGTCACAGGAAAACAGGGTAGATATGACATCACCATCAGGGAGTGAAGTTGCAAGATTCCTCGCCAGTTTACATTTAAAAGAAAAACTCGCATATAGATCTATTCTACTCCACAAATCTGTGATATGTACCTTCAGTAACCCAGCTAAAGACCTAGCCTCAGATCCAATGGTTAGGAGAATTTTGAAGTCAATCTCCTTGACGAAACCAAGATCAAATAGGTCCCTTACATGGGACCCTACACTATTGGTAGACTGGCTGAAAACAAATAGGTTAGATACAAATATCTCTTTGTTTGAAGCTTCCCGTCGCACTGCGCTACTCTTCCTTCTAGCGTCGGGCAGAAGAGTACACGATCTCACACTACTGAAGATAACATCAGATCATATGGAAAATAGAGGCGATGATATAATCTTCTGGCCAGCTTTTGGATCCAAGACAGATACTGCGAGATACAGACAATCAGGATGGCGTTTTTCAAAGAGTGAGGACGAAGCAATCGACCCACTTTTCTGGATAAAAACATTATTGACGGCATCCAAGGATAGGCGGGGGGATATAACGGAATTATTCATTACTACCTGTGGGAAACCTAAAAGGGCTTCAGCAACGGTAATAGGTGGCTGGCTAAAGACTGTGTTCAAGGAAGCCAATATCTGTGCCCCTCCTGGTAGTATTCGTTCAGCTGTAGCATCCCTCAGTTGGATTGAACAAACTCCAATAGAAGATATTCTGGCCAGGGGAAACTGGAGAAGTGAAAACACTTTTAGCCTGTTCTACCGGAAAGAAATTCAACCGTCTCGCACTTCACAGGCTGTGACGAGACTATTTTCACCAAATGAATGACATCACATTGCGTCTATGCCTCACCAGACGATAACAAACACATCTCAAAGGGACTTGGGACGTAGAACGGATATATAATATGATAATTTTACCTACCAATAAAATTAGTATTATATCATCCTGAGACGTCCCAAGTCCCGGCAATAGCTGCCTGGTGAGAGATACAATGATAAAATGGCGGCTCAATAAATACGCCACAAACTGTCAAGAGGCATAGACATCGATAAAGAAAATGAAGACGAGGGAAAACGCGGGAAATTAGGTATGAAACTGACCACAAGCGCACCTGAACTAGCAAAACAAGAGGAGGCTCTCTCAAAGGGACTTGGGACGTCTCAGGATGATATAATACTAATTTTATTGGTAGGTAAAATTATCATATTATCCGTACGACTTCCATACATATACACGCATCAAACATATTTTGAGCATAACAATAACAATAAGTAGATACATAAACAATATTAATTGTAAACAAGACAATTATTTTAAAATTCTACTGATTTATTTTCATAAAATAGAGGTTTCATGTCAAATATTTACACAATTTGACAATCGGAAATTAAAAAAAACCTATCTTGTAATTTTAATTTTTAAAATTAAGGTCAGAACTCAACAAATTATCTCTATCTCTTTTTAACAACCTCATCACCACTGAAATATTTCAAAAGTCGCTACTTCTTTATATTCACGCATAAACATTAAAATAGACAACTATTGTTTTGTTCTAATGTTCTATCCACAAATAGAAAGAAGAGATAGAGAAAGTTAATATTGTCGACCCACAGAACTTGATGTTAAATTATTGATGTTATTATAAAAAAATAAAAGTTAGGATACCTCAAGCAAACAATTATTTAAAACAAGCAAAATATTAGAAAAATCAAACAAGTGAGAGGAAAGTTATTTTCTATTCCGGGATCACTTTTTATTCCTTCTATTATCAGACCACAAGTCACCCTGCAGGCAAACAATACGAAAACAGATCCCTTCTATGAAAGCTTGTATCCTTACATAATGTTTCTGGATAAGCCCTTTGTATGTACCTACCTTGTTTATCAACAGAGATATTAGACACTTACAATGTGAAGCCACTCCAAACCAATTTTTATATGTGATGGAATACCCATTTCCCAAGCATATGATTAAGCATCAATATCTTTCTTATATTTATAACAAAGCAATTTTTATACGTGATGGAATACCCATTTCCCAAGCATATGATTACGCATCAATATCTTTCTTATATTTATAACAAAGCAATTTTTATATCTGATGGAATACCCATTTCCCAAGCATATGATTAAGCATCAATATCTTTCTTATATTTATAACAAAGCAATTTTTATATGTGATGGAATACCCATTTCCCAAGCATATGATTAAGCATCAATATCTTTCTTATATTTATAACAAAGCAATTTTTATACGTGATGGAATACCCATTTCCCAAGCATATGATTACGCATCAATATCTTTCTTATATTTATAACAAAGCAATTTTTATATCTGATGGAATACCCATTTCCCAAGCATATGATTAAGCATCAATATCTTTCTTATATTTATAACAAAGCAATTTTTATACATGATGGAATACCCATTTCCCAAGCATATGATTACGCGTCAATATCTTTCTTATATTTATAACAAAGCAATTTTTATACGTGATGGAATACCCATTTCCCAAGCATATGATTACGCGTCAATATCTTTCTTATATTTATAACAAAGCAATTTTTATACGTGATGGAATACCCATTTCCCAAGCATATGATTACGCGTCAATATCTTTCTTATATTTATAACAAAGCAATTTTTATACGTGATGGAATACCCAATGCTTGGGCATATGATTATGTGTTAATATCTTATATTTATAGAAATTTGCTAATAATAATAACAACACTGTTTCTTCTCTCAACTTGAATGAAGTCAGGTTTGTTTCTCTATCCAATGACACTGTCCATGTCGGCTTGTCAAACAGTGGGTTTTAAAACAAGTTTTAATAAATTTCACTGAATAATTAAGTTATGACTCATTAAAGTCTGAAGTTGTAGTTGTACCTACATGTAAATAATTAATCTACCTTGCTTGGTGTCTTGTCTTGTAAGTATGGTAGCAGGTGCTGACATAGTCCTTTTGTAAGGCCACTTTGTTCCAAACGAGGCACTCAATGTTTTGGCAGATGAATCTCCTCCTGAACCATCTGACTGTGTTAAAGCTTCCTGAGCCCTTTTCAATTTATGTAAGAACACCTCACTGTTGGTTTCATTGTTCCTCAAATCTAAAATTTCAATAAAATAGTAATAAATATACATACCTACACTTTGTAAACAAAAAAATGCCACAATCACAATTTGGAGAATGTGAAAATATTACACCTACCTCTTAAGAAAGATATATCACCATTTTTTTCTAAATGAATTTGTGCTTCGAGGTACAGAGTATCGAATCTATTCAGAAAGAAATCCCATGTCAATATCTTTCTGTCACTGAGTGAGTTGTGCAACTGGTATAGTGACTGAAGAATCATTGGACGATCAACAATTACTAAGTCGAATTGTGACTCCAAACACATTATGAGGGACTGAAAGGAGATGATGATGTTAAATATTTTGTATTCTATTTTGTATATGAGTCTATAAGAAAGCCACAACTTAAGTTTCAGGAAATGGCAAAACCAGTCCAGTCCATTTACAGTAGAGAAACTGGATGAATGTAGAAGAAGCGTAAGAAGTATGTAAGGATAGATCAACATGGCGTTCTGTTCTCTCTGCCTACCCCCACTTGGTACACGGCGTGAGGGTATATTATAGTATAGTATAGTATTATATTTTAAGAAAAGAAAGTATCGATCATGCCAATCAAACCCCAAAAGTTTTCTTCCGGGTCATGCCAATTGCCCACTGAGTCCTCTAGTCCTGGGTTCCGTATGAACAAAGATTGCGATATATTCGACATTTCCATCAGTCTTGAGCTTACGCCTGGCTATACTTTCTAAAATTTCAAAATCTGCAGGCAGCACACCAGCTAGTGTCCATTACGTACCAGTGACGGCGAGCAGGAGGAGTCTCTGTCCCTCGAGACCGTTGCGGACACAGAACTAACTGCAAGACGGTGTGACTATTTGGTGTTTACAAGCACCATAGGTGACCTGAGCCACGAAAAAAAATTACATTAGACAATTGAAGGAGACCCACCGTCCACCCGGATAGCGCAGAAGTCTGGGGACTTCCATTTTATATAATAGGCAAAAAAAGATCACCATAGATTGTTTGTTGCCTAAATCAAAGCAACAAATTCCCTGCAGGTCAGTAAAAATATGTTATAGTGCTGAGCCAACAAATTAATCAAAACGATAGCCTTGTTAATAGTAATAATAATAAAAAGATGATTTGTATTTGGCGCTGTTTAATGGTCCCTGACCATCTCAAGAGCGCCGTGGCTTTTTAGTTAAGTTGGAAGCATCTTCTAGGTCAAACATGAAGTTCATGTAACGGTGCTTCCACTGCAAAGGACTCTCCATCTTTATTGGCATCAGTTCTCTGCCTCAGGCCATCCCATATCTTGGTCATGGTGTCGTACGTCACTACGTTTTTGGGATGACTCTGGGGCCATCCACGAAGAGTGCAGATTTTCTCAATAGCCGACTCGAAGTCCTTCTTTTCGAGCGTTCCACTTTGGTTGACATCAAAGAAAACGTTGGACACATAGAGAAGCTTCTTCTTACGGAGATCTGAGATTGGCATCGTGGTAGACAAAACAGTATTTTTGTCTCTTTCACCCGCTGTGTTGTTGCGAGTAGTCGGTGTTGTTATCCTTCTCTGTTACACTACTGGACATACACTGATCACTACACGCTGGCACTTGTATAGAGTGATTCCCGGAAGGGGTCGATTTTTTAACACATTTTTTGGCAATAGAAGTGGGAATGTAACACAAAATGATGACTTGTTAGAGTTTTGAAGAGACAATCAACAATAATGAATATTAATTTATTTCGAGTTTTGATGAAGTTTAAGAGATGATGAGATGCAAAAACTACGCGGTTTTGTAATGTTAGCGTGCACAAGAAAGTTCAGCACTATGGGACCGATATCTTTCGTAAAATCAAATTATTTAAATGAGCGGTTTGATTTGCGTGGTGGCAGCTTGAACAGCGCGCAACCCACCCTTGTTAGTCGGAGAATTAATTGCCAAATTTGTTCTTCCATGGGTAAGATAGAACAACTAATGCCTTGGCGATCTATTGTAGGAGTGTGGTACA
This sequence comes from Athripsodes cinereus, assembly GCA_947579605.1. NCBI lineage: Eukaryota > Metazoa > Arthropoda > Insecta > Trichoptera > Leptoceridae > Athripsodes > Athripsodes cinereus. Next base: position 8,978,985 of record OX388308.1, on the reverse strand, counting down.
TAAAATGACAACTCAGTCAATATCATCAGATTCGGAATGATTCCATTCAATTATTAAAAAAAAATGTTTTAGTAAGAAAAATTTTCTTTTCCTCTCAAGTGTATCATAACGTAAATATACAGCGACAAACAATGAAGGATAAAGAAATAGATGATATTCATACATTCAATAATACAAATGTCTTATCGAACCTTTTCCAGCATTAGAAAATATCTACTTTCATACGGATCCCATAAAACTGAATTGGACTCGAGAATACTTCTAACCAGAGAATCATACAACATTCTCAAAGTAGATTAATTTTTAAAGCATTTTAAATTTCACTACAAAAATCCAATGGTTCTAAATGTTTTCTCAGTTACACTGTTTAAATGAACAGAAATTTTATAATCATGTCAATAATCAATAAAAATGTCACCCCAAAGTCTTTTGTTTCTTGTATTCTGAGCTATATACAACCATTCATTTGATTATCAAATATAATCTAATTATAATTTCTCTTATGATTGCATAGCATTTCGTCTAATAGTTAAGGATGATGGTGGTGCACTTGTGGAGAATAAATGGTTTAAATTGGATTGATTAAAATTAGACTGATGCTGATCAAATGAGAATAGGTTTGCCATTTTGCAATACTTAAGTAGTAGCCTTAGTACATATTAGTAGTCACAGAGACAAAGCAGTACCTTGATAGCATTATCATGTATGGTTCCTAAATAAAGAGTGGCTCTCTGGGCAACATACACATTGGGATCATCCATGCTGGATATCAAGTAACAGAAAGCAGTTGCTAAGGCAGTCTGAAGTGGATATATATTTCTTAATGGAGTAGAATCTAAAAATCTTAAAAAAAAATATCCATAGAGGTAAATAACTCATCATTCATAGTAACAGGATTAGGCGCATGTACCTATTGTAATTACCTTGTTATTACGGTGACTCTCTCCACTGCCGTAAATCTCACTCTCCAGTCTGAGTGATGAAATTCTTCTTGGACCAGTCTCCAAAACACGTCGGACCCTCCTGTTAATGTTATGCAATGCAACAATATGGGCACTGACACTTCGCAAATGTGTGAGTGTCGGGCATTTGACACCTTCCATAAACTAAAATTAAACATTAATATTTGCAAACTTCCCATAGGAATACTTTAATTTACCTTCCGGACATATTTGTACTTAGCAAAATGCTCACTTTTTAATGAGGAGGTTTTCTTGACACCAAATGAAAAATCCTTTGTGTTCCTTAGAAGCTTTAGAAAAAGCATCTGCATGTAGCACCAGGATATAGAGACATTGCAAAGTATAGTACAACATGTCTGGTTTCTCCGATATGGCCAAGTCCTGCAAATAATAATGCAATTAATACTAAACTCTATCTGATACCTACGTACCCAAGATTTTTGTTTCCCTATAATATATACATTTATTGGAAATATTTGTTTGGATTGCCCACAAGCTCCACAAACTATTTACAAAATTCATTTCTAAGGAACATGCGCGCTTTACAACTCATTTTTTCGAGGCTTGAAATTTTTTCATCGAGTGAACGGGAGTTCAGGGGGGCTATCTCGAGGGCCCTGGATTCATCTGTTGTTGTTGTTAGAAATAATGTTGTTGTTGTTAGAAATAAGAAAACATGTCCCCTATGGGGAATAATTATTTCTACAGTTTTGAATAGGTTTTTGACATATTAAACACTACTTTTAGGGATTGGATTTGTGGAGTGTATTTATATTTTTTTTATATAGATATGTTTTTTTTTCATATTTTGCATTTTTTATGTGTGTTTTAGCATTTATTACTTTTTCATTTTTTTATTAAACAAAGTACTTACCTCAAATTTATGTTCATTAGTTGGTAAGAAAGGAATCTTGATTGGTTTGCTCATTGTTGTATTTAATTGTTATATGCTTTCCGTTGAGAATCCCCTGTAGTTACTACTGTCATGTTTTTGTATTCATTTTCACTTATGTGTTGATTGTGTTTGTTTCAAGTTTGTTTTTGTAAGTTATTGTACTTTAAAGGCTATTTAGCCGTATATTATGTTAATAAATAAATAAATAAATATATATTGTTATAACTGTATAATTCATATAGAATAAATAAAAGTAAATAAATAAATATATATCTCCAATGATTCCGAAAGCTTGCAACAAAAACTTCGACACGACGTATATGCAAAAAAATTTACACTCATATATTCCCCGTCGCGAAAATCTCGTGTAAATATGTTTTTTTTAAAAAGATATATCTTGGTTTTGTTTGTTATAAACCCAAATACAACCTTATACACCTTTCACAGTAAGCTACTAAAAGCTTGTGTCTTGAAAGGGGATATTGCCGGTACCTGGTATCGAACCACGAACCCCTTGTTCACGAAGCCAAGACTCTACCCCCAGGCCACCGACGAATTATATATATATATATATTCGTTTAACATTTATAAACCACTGGTCAAAGCAACGCTGTAAATAGGAGAACACAGTCGTTCTCTGGCGTCATTTAGTGTTTCGGGTTGACAATCAACGATAGATTGTCAACAACCTCGAACACAATCACAAAGATGGTTGCTGTTAGTTGACATGTATGCTCAACAGATGTCGAACACGGTAGTTTGAAACAGGAATTGGTGGGATTGGTGAACGTACCATGGGTAAAGTGCACTTAAACCAGCCTAAGCCGATTCGTAAGCATCGGGACACCTTTCCTGTTTCATACAAAAGGGAGTTTGCACAGTCTGTTGGTTGTGCGGATGAGGTGTCGGGTAATATTCCTAATATCTTCACTCTCGCAGGTGTAAAAATCCAGTTAATTGCGTAAACTTCGTTTAACATATATATATATATAATGGGTGTATGGAAAATCACTAACACAATCACTTGATATTAATTGATTTATTATTATTATTAAACATAATTTGGTTTCATTGTAAACTAAAGAAACGACAAATTATGTTAATTATATCTATCTTTTCTTACATTCTGTCAAAAATTCCTCTCTTCATATCAAATCTCAATTTTAAACAAAACAATCAAAATGGAACAAATTCAAAATATTCTTACTACTAAGGGAAGTGCCTAGGTACTTATTTTAAAATAAAACTAATCTTACAAAATAATAACCAAGGTAAGTACCTAGGCACTTTCTTACATCTCCCCATCCCTGGGTGAAAATTCTTACAATTTTCAGTCATCATCTCTATTAATTGATACTGGAAGTAATTTTGTTACGTGGTATAGTTCATTTTCTTGTTTTCGTTTTCCTGTTTTTATTTTATATATCGAATCTGATATCTTTTCTATTATTTCATAAGGTCCAATTCTCAATTCATCTAATTTTTTTCTGTTTAACTTGTTGCCATTTTCTATATAAACTAGATCTCCTGTGTTTAATCTGTAGTTTATTCTATTCCTGTCAAATATTTTCTTGTTATATTCGTGTGATTTTCTTGTTCTTTCAAGAGCTATTTCTTTGTTTTTTATCCAATCTTCTTTATTGTTTCTTATTTTCATATTTTCTGGTAAAATACTGGTATCTGTGCCATCTAGTAAATACTTAGGTGTAAATCCAGTCACCGTATGCTCAGTTTCATTGTACTTTTCGATACATTCTCTAGCGATTGTTGTCCAAGCTCTTTTTTCTTCTTTCTCATTGATCTTACATCTCGTCTTATTAACTATAGTCTGATTTAGCCTCTCGTTCAGACCATTGGAGAATGGCGCATCAATAGCCGTAAAAATTAGTTTAACGTCATTCTCTATTAGAAATTCCTTAAAATCTCTTGAGTTTATTCCCGGATATTGATCTGCAAGTATTATTCCAATTTTGTCCGTTTCTAATACTTTGTTAACTAATTTGATGAAGTCAGTTGCACTCTGTGTTTTTGAAGTTGAAATGAATGCGTATCTTGTAAAATGGTCTACAAGCAGATGGAGGTATTTTTTTGTTGATCTTTGTCCTCCAAAGCCTCCAATGGTGTCAATGGACATAATTTCGAATGGTTTTTTTGCTGGACCTAATTGTGACATCAGACCATATTTTCCTTGACCTCTTGATTTGTTCTTAACACATATTTCACAACTTTTACAAATTTTTTTAATATTTGAAATCATATTTTTGGCTGTATAATAACTGCATATCTTATTCATCATTTGTTTAATTCCTATATGGCACCATTCATAATGTATTTCTTTAATTAACTTTAAGCTGAACTCTTCAGATAGAATTATCTTTTCTTTATTTCTATTTTTTTTATAGAACACTCCATCCTTTTTTATTAATTTATTTTTATTTTTCTGCAATACTATATTTTGTTCTTGATCTGTTTGAATATCAATAATTTGTATTAGATTAACTATTTGTAGCACTTCGTCCATATTTTCATTTGATTCTAATACCGGATTTCTGCTTAAGCTATCTGCTTCAGTGTTATTTTTCCCCGGAATATATTTAATTTCAAAATTATATTGTGACAAATAATAAGTCAACTCACCAAGTTCTTCATCCGTTCTAGCTTTAATATTCATGTTTTCTAGAGGTTTATGATCTGTAAACACTGTGAATTTTCTTCCAATCAACCAATATTGCCAATACTTTACTGCTTCTTTGATTGCTAGGCATTCCAAATAAATTGCTTTTTTTCTTTTTTGTGAATCATTCAATTTCTTTGAAAAATATGCTACTGGTTTTTCTTGACCATTATTTTGTATTTGTTTAAATACAGCACCAATGCCTTCTATTGCTGCATCTGTGTAAATTCTTATTGGCAGATCCTTATCAAAAATTTCCAATACAGGTTGTGAACATAATAATTTTTTTACTTTTGTAAAAGATATTTCGCATTCTTCAGACCATAAAAATTTTTCATTTTTTCTTAACAGTTTGTGTAACGGTTCTAATAATATTGAACTTTTCGGTATATAATCATGATAAAAATTTATTTTCCCAAGAAACTGTCTGACATTTTTAATGTTTTTTGGAGTTGGGAAATTTTGTATCGAAATCAAATTATCTTTCAATGGTCTCACGGTATTATGTTCTATTATGTGTCCGAGGTATTTCACTGACTCTGCTGCAAATGTACATTTTTTAAATTTTAGTCTGAAACCTTCATATATAATTGCTTTTATCACTTTTTCTATATGTTCTATGTGTTCATTGAATGATTCCGAAAAAATTAAAATATCGTCTATGTAATTTTCTGAAAACTCTTTTAAATTGTGCTTTCTTAAGATATTTGATAAAATTCTCTGGAATATTGCTGGTGATGTTTTCAATCCGAATGGTAGACATGTCCATTGAAAATGTCCCTCTTGTGTAATAAATCCAGTTTTCTGTCTATCTTCAATGCGTAGTGGAATTGACCAAAAAGCGGAGTTTATATCTAGTGTGGTGAAGAACTTACAGTTTCTTGTTTTTATTATTAAATCTTCTATTAATGGGAAAGGCTGTGCTTGTGGTATAACTATTTTGTTCAATTCGCGAAAATCTATACACAATCTTGATCTTTTATTTTCATCTTTTTTGAACGCTAGTGTTACTGGTGCTGCGAACGGGCTGTAAGACTCTTCAATTAACTTATTTTCTAGTAATTTTTCCACTTGATTTTCTATTTCTTTTCTATCCTCTATAGTGCATTTATACGGCCTCTTACTACAATATTTATCAACCAGTAAGTCTATTCTAGCTTCATAATCTGTAACAGTGCCTACGTCATATTTATTTTTAGCAAACACTGTATTATATTTTTCTACCAAATTTTCAATCTTAACTTTTTTTTCACTGTCTAAGTGATCTAAAATCATTCTAAATTCATTTTCATTCACATATTCGTTAAAATTGACCTTAACTTCTTCTAATTCGTTATTTTCATTCAATGTATTCATTTTATTTTCTGTTTGTAATTTTTCCTTTTGAGAAATTTGTAAATTTTCATCCTGAATCAGCATAAATTTCTTTATTATGTCTAGACCAATAATGAAATCTTCGAAATCATCTCTTTCTACAATGTATACATCAATATATTTTTCTTTCTCAAAAATTTTTACTTTTATAGTTACTAAACCTTTTGTTTCTGTCACACCATTGACCGTTTTTAAAAATATTTTATTGACATCTTTTGTACTTTGTTTTATCTTAACTAGTTTTGAATTTATTAGAGATATTTGTGAGCCTGAATCATATGTTCCGTTTATCTCTAACTTATCTTCTAACAATATTTTTACTTTAATCAATGGTGTGCTTACTCGTTTTTTTGTTCTGTGTTTAGTTCTACTTCTATGATTGAGTTGTGTCCAATTACTTTTGCTTCATTTTCATTTTTCTTTTTATACCAACATAAGTCCTCTGTATGATATCTATTACCTTTGTTTAACTTTTCACATGTTTCACACGGTCTCTTCTCTTCGAATTTTTTCTTATTGTCCTGCCTTTTCTCTTTTTTTTTATAAAAAATATTTTTACTCACTATATTTTCACATTTTCTAACTTCATGCAGTAGTTCGGTTGGATTTTCACATTTTTCTCTGTCGATTTTATTTCTAATAAATTCAGGCAATCCTGCAGCTATTAGCATCACAAGTGTTTTTGAACTAATATTTTTATCCATGTCAATTAGTAGCCTCTGCTTTCGCATAACATACTCCATCAATGATCCTTCCTTATACCTGAATGATATAGCATAGATTCCGCCATCCCACCCTTTGTCTGCAAATGATTCTAAGAAGTTTTGTTTCCAATCTGACCATCCAGCCTCCACGGTTAATGTCATCAATGTTGCTGAGTACCACTCCGAACACGGTCTATCCAAAAATAATCTCAGCACTTCAATTATCGCATTGTCTTCCTCTATATCTAATCTTCTGCACTCTTTTTCAAATGTATCGAGCCATTGTTTTGCATTCGGGTGTTTAAAAAAAAATTTTTCAATCATAAATCTCTCTGCTATGTTTTTTAAATTAGGTTCATTTTCTCTTTTCGGTGTGGATTTTATTAAATTTCTTTCCACAATGCGTTCCAGATATATATTATTAAACATTATATTATCGTCTTGATCGAAATAAATTTTCTCCATTTCCTCTGTGCATGTAATCCAAATCACTCTTTCTTCCCCTCTTTTCTTAAAACTTTCTTTTATTCTTTTATAGCTTTTTGTTTTTATTAATGCAAGATGTTTACTAGCAAATTTATCATCTTCTGAAAAAATATATTTCACATTGTCATTTGTACAGATTGAGTTTATCATAACCACATTTGTTCCTTTATCCGCCGACTCCACGTACCTGAAGAAAAACTTCAATTTTCTTTCCATTTTTTATCAAATTTGTCGTTTTATAATGGGTGTATGGAAAATCACTAACACAATCACTTGATATTAATTGATTTATTATTATTATTAAACATAATTTGGTTTCATTGTAAACTAAAGAAACGACAAATTATGTTAATTATATCTATCTTTTCTTACATTCTGTCAAAAATTCCTCTCTTCATATCAAATCTCAATTTTAAACAAAACAATCAAAATGGAACAAATTCAAAATATTCTTACTACTAAGGGAAGTGCCTAGGTACTTATTTTAAAATAAAACTAATCTTACAAAATAATAACCAAGGTAAGTACCTAGGCACTTTCTTACATATATATATGATGATGTGTCGGCCATTATGTAAGATGGTCCTGACGAGACACATGTGCCAATGTCGAAACATAACATCTCTTCGACAAATCCAAACTGCATATTCCGGTGACGGGCCGAGCCTCGTTCCGTATGCAAAGGCATGAGCCAAGTCTCTGCCTGACTGTACGCAGTGAAATGGAGTAAAACCTTCACCTCATACTATCTCCTGCATAAAATCAAATGATCTTTCATTCATGAGGTGCATGTTGTACATGCATTTCGGATGAAAATTAGATCATACAGTCTTTCATTATATGCGATGCTCCTCGCATACTGGATTTGATGTTGTGTCGGCCATTATGTAAGATGGTCCTGACGAGACACATGCGCCAATGTTGAAACATAACATCTCTTCGACAAATCCAAACTGCATATTCCGGTGACGGGCCGAGCCTCGTTCCGTATGCAAAGGCATGAGCCAAGTCTCTGCCCGACTGTAAGCAGTGAAATGGAGTAAAACTTTCACCTCATACTATCTCCTGCGTAAAATCAAATGATCTTTCATTCATGAGGTGCATGTTGTACATGCATTTCGGACGAAAATTAGATCATACAGTCTTTCATTATATGCGAGGCTGCGACGCCGACGTATATCTGAGTAAGTGACTTTAAGTCGATATACGTCGGACATCCTGATGCATTGTTTGGTGTAAACCAGCGCATGTACCATACATACATAAAATATTATATACATTGTATGATTTACATACATAAAATATAAAGATGAATGTACCTTAATTCCTCTAACCGTAATTACAATAAGTATTTCATCATAAATAATGCCAATGTTATTGCAACAGACAAAATAATAATGGTATAGTATACATATACATTGAAAGGTATTTATTATCACTAATTGATAAGACGAAATTGTTATTTTTCTAGAAGTCTTGTTATTAATAAAACATTGTACTTTTACCCATGTTTGAAAAAATGGCTGACGATCTTGCTAACTATTTCAACGAAAAGATCGAGAACATCCGTTCAACATCAATTTCATCCTCAACCGATAATCATCTGAAGAATACTTCAACATCTAATAGGAATACATTTCACCGTTTCTGCAACATCCAAGAAGATGAAGTGAAATAACTAATTCTCCAACAACCAAATAAACAATCAGAACTTGACCCTATTCCAACATGGCTTCTTAAAAAATGTGTTAATGAATTAACGCCTGTAATTACTAAAATCATGAATCTCTCCATAGATCACTGCATATTTCCACAACATTTCAAACTTTCAGTAGTTAAACCTATATTGAAAAAAATCAACTTAGATTCCAATAGTCCCGAAAACTACCGACCAGTTTCAAATTTGCCTCTCTTATCCAAACTATTAGAAAAAATTATGTCAAATCAAATTACCAACTTCCTAAATTCAACGAACATTATTGCTAAAAATCAATCAGCGTACAGGAGGTTCCATTCTACTGAGTCCATACTAATAAGAACGGTATCAGATCTTATATCTAATATAGCTAGGGGTGAGGTGGTGTTAATATCATTTTTAGATATGAGTGCTGCCTTTGATACTGTCGACCATACCATATTGTTATCAAAGTTGGAACATGAATTTGGTTTCAGAGATGACACCATAAAGTGGATGTCTTCATATTTATCAGACCGAGAGTATGAAGTTAAGTTCAATGACAGCATGTCAGAAAAGCGTTCCACTAAATACGGAGTTCCCCAAGGCTCAGTATTGGGACCGATTCTGTTCAACTTGTATACTAACCACTTGGAATCTTTAATACAAAAACAACATCTACCAGCTTAACTACCTCTTGAGTTGTTATACACCGGGATAATACTTGTGTTTTTAAGGCATATATTGACATGATTCTAACTATTTACTTAAAATATTTATATTCATTGACAATACGAACTTATTTTATAATAAACCAAGAATGGTTGGTATTTCTGGACTCAGAATTAACGTAGTTTCTTCTTTGTTAGTATTTTCATAAACCTTTATTTGGTCCGACGTATATGTGAGTAAGTGTCATACACTAGCAATTTAGTGAATATGTATGTGCAGATGCCTTAAAGAAAATAAATGTAATTTGTAATAATAATATCAAATAGGTACTCATATTAAATTTATACTTTTCGTGGGCATTGTGCACTTGTGTAATAATACTGTATTACCTACTAGTTATCTTCCTTTGTTTTGTGTATGAAATTGGATTTTGTTTAATAACAAAGTAATATTTAGCAGATTCTTTTCACTAACGAAAGTTAGATCAAAATAATGAAACATTATGAATGGTCTGTTCCTTATCCAGAATATATATTGTGAGATATGACCCAACATTGTAGTTCCGCGATGTTGTATTTACCGCCTTTTCTCATCTGTACTACGTCATATCTGTTGAACGTCTTTGTAGTGTTACCCCTGTCATGCGCAGTTCGTTATGTTACCAACATAATGTTTCCTCAATTTGACATCGACATTTGCCGCGCGTTGTTACGCTTCCGTTAACTGTCGAAGTTTTCAAACCAATATTTGCCTTTTTGTTAGAATCTGTGCTTAAAAACGTATATTCTGAGTTAAAGTTGATATTGTGCTACATTGTGCTTTCTTTTATATGTGCGAAAGGATGCTTTAATACGTTTTCATACTGTTAACTGTCGCCGTGTGGAGACAGCAGTTAGTAGTTGCGAAAGGACGCTTATATTAATTAGTTTAGTTTAGCGAAGGACGCTCTTATAAATAGTTTTTAAGTGTTTGTGGGTACAAAAACTGCAGTGATTCACTTATTGCGTTTATTGTTGTTCGGTTTTTTTCTTTGTGCTTTGTGCCGATACAATATAAACTTATAAAATGGCCGACGCTGTTTCACACACGCCAAGTCGCGACAGTGCCTCAAGAGAGAAAAGAAAAAAGCGTGCGCCTAAGAGAAGACGCAGCTCTTCAACATCTTCCTCTTCTTCATCTTCCGGATCTTCTTCCGAGGATAATCGCAGGAAAAGACCCTCACAGAGGAAGATCCTCCAAAAGCTTACAAAGCAGATGAGGGATCTTCAAAGGTTCGTGTATACTAGGGACGTTCAAGGGGTCGTGCAAAACACTCCTTGCGTCTCTGACTCAGAGGGCTCCTCTTTCCTCGCTGCTGACGGGAAAACCTCAGCACAGGAGAGGATGAGTCATCCGGAGAGCCCCTCCTTGACTGCTGGCGGGCAGACCCCAGCACGAGAGAGGGAAAGTCAGCATTCTGACTTTCATTGCATCACAAACAGCCAAAAGTAGTGGAAGAATATGTGACAATAGATCCCAGGGACAGGAAAGCTCTGTTTCACAATGCCTTCAGTCAGCCATGGACCTTCCATTTGGCATGGGTATTCCCCCCGCCATGTCTGATTCCACGTGTACTAACCAGCGCCGGATCTACCATAGGTTCAAATGGTTCGGCCCACCAGGGAGCATAAAGTATAAGGCGCTACATATATTAGCTCTAGTTTTAGTTGTAACCCGAGATTTATAAATAAATAATATAAAAAGTACTTCCGCTTGCATACAAAGTTACACATACCACAAAATGTATCGGTTTTATAAGAGAACATATTTTTGAAATTCCCGCGAAAAGTTACACGCTCTAATGCCTAATCATTATCGACTTATAATATATACATTTGAGTTCAAAAGATTTTGAATGTTACGTACTCTAACTTTCCATACATAATAAGGGTCTAAATCTCTTATCTTCGTTTTTTTACTAGCTCCTACAACCGAGTAATAAAATGAAATAATAATAGGTAAGTTCCTTGCGCGCCACTAGGCCACTAACACTTCCACATAGATTCTCACTAATACATACAACGCGCTTTTTAAACATTTCGTTGTCTTATACTAAACCAAGCGCCCCGTAATAGAATGAAATAATAATAATTACTGAAAAATAAAAATAACAAACTTTGTTTAATTCCACTTTAGTCAATACAAGAAATAACTAAAACGTTTTCGGGCTTACACCCATCTTCAGTAGTTACGTGCTTTTTGTAGACAGTCTACAAAAAGCACGTAACTACTGAAGATGGGTGTAAGCCCGAAAACGTTTTAGTTATTTCTTGTATTGACTAAAGTGGAATTAAACAAAGTTTGTTATTTTTATTTTATAAAATGAATTTCCACAGTGTAACTCACATAAAATTAGAAAGTTTAATAATTACTGAACCAATCGCTCCCTTACACAACCAAATCGCGCTCCTACATAGATTCTCACTAATACACACAAGGCTCACTGATTTTTCAAACAAAAACCAGAAGTATAAATATTACCTAGCGTAAATAATCTGTGGTTTGGTTGGTTATAATGAAACATTCTTTAGGCTAAGAGGCGCTAGTTGGTTCGGCTGTGCCCAGTGATACCTACTGTATAGTATAACATATCACTGGCTGTTCGTCAGAACACGAATTACCTTCGTATTTAGACAAGATGCACCGAAGTGTATACGAATGCACCCGAATGAAATGTATGAAATTCGCTTCATAGTCGCAATAGGTACGTATGCTATGCGTAGAATGTGCGTAGATTATAAAATAATATCATTGTACTAAGATAAATTTTAAAAATATTGCAACCATTAGGTACGTTATTATGGGCATAAAATTACAATATTAATTAACATATTTAAAACCTAATATGTCTATATTCGAGGTTATGTGTGTGTCAGTAGTTTTCTTCAAATTTTTTAATCTTTATTATGAAATACCTAAATATGTAGGTAGTTATATTTACTTCCATACATCGCAAGTAAGTACTGAAATAATAGTATAATTATTGTATTTAGATTTTGTTGTTGTTTTTTCATCACATTTAATAATGTCTTGTATTTGAGTGATTTTTTTTAATATCAAAATACTAAATATGTTTCACCCAAGTATATCAATAAACATAGTGTTAGGTCGATACATAACATTTTATAAGATACTAATTACATTTTGTAAAAGTGGCAAATAAGAAACGTAACTACTTATTTTTTGCGTGTTATACAGTTTTGCTAAGATATAAAAATATTTTTTTGCAAAAAAGTTTGGGGGGGGGGCGCAGTATATATATTTGAACCAAGCGCAAAATGCGGTTGATCCGGCGCTGGTACTAACACATTTGAACACAGCGCAGGGAGTTTATTTGTTAGTCGTACCCAGATGGTTGAAAGTGTTCTGGCTACCAGACCTGAAGAGCCGTGCACTAGAACCCCCAATGGAAATAAAAAATCTGGAACGCAATCTAATAGTCACGAGCACGGGATTTCATCCTCCTCAAATACAAAAACTCCAACTAGAAGTGTGGAAAGTTGGGGGTGGGAGCAAATGATAAAAGACTGGACTGTACAAGAAAGAAACCTCCTTAATGCTAGTTGGAGACCATCCACAAGAGCAGTTTATAGCCAGGCGTGGAAAACATGGGAGGAGTGGTGCAGAACAAATAAAAGTAACTGTAAACAACCCACAGGTTCATTGCTAGCAAAGTTCTTAGCCATAATGTTAAGAAACTATCACCCAGCACTATACTTCTACATAAATCTGTTGTGGCAACTATGGCCAACCCACAGGGGGAAATATGCCTCAGTAGCCACCCCTTAGTTAAAAGAATACTGAAAGCAATCAGTAATTCAACAATGGAGAAACCACGAGTATCAATTTGGGATCCTAGAGAAGTTTGCCAGTGGCTAGAAAATAATCCACCAAAAACAAATAGTATTACTGTATTTTGTTAACCTGTGTTAAATACAGGGTTAACATATACTGTGTTAACCCTGTATTTTGGTTACGGAAATTATGTGCCTTGTCTGAGGAGAGAAGAAGTGAGAAGCCTGATATAAAAAATCTATTTATATCGACTGTCGGAGATATTAAGCCTGCCTCCAGAACTATTATTGGAGGCTGGATCAAATCGGTGTTGAGAGATGCCGGTGTTGATGCACCAGCTGGAAGCACTAGATCTGCAGTTGCTTCCCTTGGGTGGTTGGAGAATCACCCAATAGAGGAGATTTTACTAAGAGGAAACTGGAGGAGCGAGAACACATTCAAAATTTTTTATAATAAACAAATAGTCTCCTCTGATACTACATCCCAATCCATAATGGGCTTGTTCAAGCCAATATAAAAATATGACATCAACCCCTGTCACAAAGGCGATAACAAACAACTCTCACAATATATTCTGGATAAGGAACAGACCATACATAATATTGGAGTTTTACCTACCAATAAAACTCTTATTATGTTGTCTTCCTTATCCAGAATATACTTGATGCCTGCCATTGTGAGAAACAAATTGAGGAAACATTATGTTGGTAACATAACGAACTGCGCATGACAGGGGTAACACTACAAAGACGTTCAACAGACATGACGTAGTACAGATGAGAAAAGGCGGTAAATACAACATCGCGGAACTACAATGTTGGGTCATATCTCACAATATATATTCTGGATAAGGAACAGACCATTCATAATGTTTCATTATTTTGATCTAACTTTCGTTAGTGAAAAGAATCTGCTAAATATTACTTTGTTATTAAACAAAATCCAATTTCATACACAAAACAAAGGAAGATAACTAGTAGGTAATACAGTATTATTACACAAGTGCACAATGCCCACGAAAAGTATAAATTTAATATGAGTACCTATTTGATATTATTATTACAAATTACATTTATTTTCTTTAAGGCATCTGCACATACATATTCACTAAATTGCTAGTGTATGACACTTACTCACATATACGTCGGACCAAATAAAGGTTTATGAAAATACTAACAAAGAAGAAACTACGTTAATTCTGAGTCCAGAAATACCAACCATTCTTGGTTTATTATAAAATAAGTTCGTATTGTCAATGAATATAAATATTTTAAGTAAATAGTTAGAATCATGTCAATATATGCCTTAAAAACACAAGTATTATCCCGGTGTATAACAACTCAAGAGGTAGTTAAGCTGGTAGATGTTGTTTTGTTTCCGACGTATAAGTGAGTAAGTGCTAAATTACTTAAAATATTGCATTTGTAAAGAAATTAAATACGCAGTATTATTACACACATTAATTGAATAATAGCTGCCAATTTTCAAGTAAATATGTCGAATAGAAAAAAAGTTATGTCAAAAAAACTACATAGAAACTTTAAATCGCTCTGGTGTAAAATTTAGGTTTGTGCACTTACGCACATATATGTAGGGAGCGTTGATATGTTCACTTTGTGAATGTTTTTTTTTCCAAATTGTATTTAATTTGAATGTATACCTTTTATGTAATTGTTTTTAATCAATGTACAGTAAAGAATGAATAAATAAATAATAATGGATCCCGAGTGATTGATTTCGCGGAATCTAAAAACCTAATTGTCGCCTCAACTCAATTTCCCAGAAAAGACATATACAAACAAACTTGGACATCACCAGATGGTAGGTACCATAACCAAATTGATCATGTTCTAATAGAAAGAAGGGGAGCAACCATAATCAAAAACGTAAAGACCTATAGGGGTGCAAACTGTGATTCTGAACACTACATGGTAGTGACTACATATATAGGAGCCGAATAGCAAACAATAGGACACGGAAACAACCAACCATTCCAAAAATCAATACGGAGGCTCTTATAACACTGAAAGGCAAAGAACAATACCACAATGCCCTCGCAAATAGCCTACCAAATCAGATCATCGAGCAGGTCTCCTTTGAAGCACTCGAAAAAGACTGGAACGATATAAAAAATGGTATTATAGAGGCAGTAGAATCAAGTGTCTGAAACAGGCCCAGAGAGTCCAGGATCCCCTGGTTTGTTGAAGAGTGTGAAAGAAAGATAGCTGAAAAGAACACACTTGGAAGAAAATGCTTGGAAAGGTCAACAAGAAGTGAGAGACAGGAATATGAACAAGCTAGAAGAGAAACAAGTAACTTGATAAGGCGAAATAAAAGAAAATTCTTGAACAACATACTGATAAAAATGGAACAGGACTTTGCTTATAATAATACTAGAGAGGCATATAAAGGAATAAACTTCTTCAAGAAGGGTTTTAAACCGAACACAACACTATGCAAAGACACTGATGGAGCAATTATATCCGATAAAGAACGGATTAAATCAGTGTGGAAAAACTACTTCAATGAACTTCTCAACCCCAATAGTGACCTTAGAAGCTGTCCTACTAACATCCCCACAGAATCAAGTAACGAAGAGCCAACGAACCCGCCAACAATGCATGAAATAAACGCTGCACTAAAGAGACTTAAAAATAACAAATCTCCTGGAAAGGACAATCTGCCCGCGGAAATATTCAAATATGGAAATGAGCACCTGAGAAATCTGCTACTTAATTTAATTACAAAAATATGGATATTAAAAAAAATCCCAGAGGAATGGAAAATAAGCATAATATGTCCCATTCCTAAGAAAGGTGACAAATTAAAATGCGAAAATCATAGAGGTATATCACTTCTATGCACAGCATACAAAATTTTCACTACGATACTGAAACAAAGAATTGAGGTGTACGCAGAAAACATACACAAGACAACTACTCATTCGAAGTGGTCGATCAATTCACCTACCTGGGCTCCAGTATAACGGAGCTCTTTGTTGTCAGTCTTTAAGACACGTAGCGTCCACAGGAAAACCAAAATAACAATATACAAGACTATTGCAAGAACTGTATTGGCGTATGGATGTGAGGCGCTTACACTGACGGCAAGGATGGCTGAAATTCTAGATATATTCGAAAGAAAGATATTGAGAAGAATATATGGACCAGTTAAGGAAGGGGAATAGTGGTGCATCCGGCACAACAGTGAGCTGTATGATTTGTATCACGTCCCTAGCATCTCAACCCATTTGAGACTTCTCAGACTGAGATGGGCTGGACATGCACAGAGAATGCCGAACACACGCGTCCCTAAAAGAATTATGACTGGAAACCCAGGCGGTAGAAGAAAAGTGGGAAGACCCAGACTGAGATGGGAAGACGAAGTGAAAAAGGATGTGGCGCAGCTTCTCCAGGTGGGAAATTGGAAGTCGGCCGCTGAGGACAGAGGGGACTGGAGGCATATGTTGTGGGAGGCCAAGGCTCGATATGGGCTGTAGCGCCATCGGAGAGAGAGATATATATATATATTTATAAATTTTAAACGAAGTTTTCGCATTTAGCTGGATTTTCACACCTGCGAGAGTGAAGATATTAAAAATATTACCCAACAGACACCTCATCCGCACAACCAACAGACTGTGCAAACTCCCTTTTGTATGAAACAGGAAAAGTGTCCTGATGCTTACGAATCGGCTTAGGCTGGTTTAAGTGTACTTTACCCATGTAAAGTTCACCAATCCCACCAATTCCTGTTTTAGAAACGCAAGCAGTGAAATGGAGTAAAACGAAGAGTATATTTTACTGATTACAGAATATTATAAAAGATCATTTGCCGAATAACTGAATATTCGGCAAAACAATGGTGAGAGCATGCGGTACTCCCGACCGCGCATCTCCTTGTAGGTAGGTACATACGAATGTTGTGAAAAGTTCATTAGCTTATTGTTTGTTCTGCTTAGAGTGCGCGACCTATAAGGTAATATATATATGAAGAAAAAAAGAACAAAACTACTTCCTTCCAATTCAGAAAACTTATTTCTTGCATCTTAACTTGCAGCAAACTAGGAATAAGTGTATATTAAATAATTACATTTTATAGGTAAATTAAATTATTTAGTTAGATATTTGAGAGTTAATGAAATTATGCATCTGCAGCTGACAATCAAATAGCAACAGTCTTTAAGCTATTAGTTACTTCCAGTTTTATATTTCAACTATTCGGCCAAACACCGAATAATAAGACTAAATATTAAAACAGTAAAAATGTTGCGGGATACACAGAAAACCGAATAGTGGCCTAGTACTTGTTGCATCTCTAATAATATAATTATATATATTATATAGTGTAAGTATAAAATACTATGCTTGCCTGTAACAATTGATGAATATATTGTAACTGTTGAGGTAATTCCTCGATGGAGAATCTAAACTTTCCTACTGAAGTGTGCCAAAAGTTAGATAAGTCATCATCAGGTCCAGGCTCCACAGGCTGATCATTTTCACCAATCACTGTTGCTTTATTGACTTGAGCTGTTGCTGTGGCTACATCTGATTCTGACAAAGTGACTGCTCTGGCTACAGCAGACACAACCTTCTCTGACGGCATGATGGATGCCAAATCTAACTGTTCAGACACTGTCTCCACTGTGGCGGTCATTATCTGCGGGATAAATTGTCTCTCTGATAATGCTACTGTAGGTTTCAATGTCTGAACTAAATAGGTATCTATCAGGCATGCTTACCTAATGATAATATAATGTTACATATACCCTACATATACCTACCCACTAAACTTTGCTGGGCGTCTGAAACAAATCATTCAGTATCTCATATTTACTGTTAATACTCCATATTAATTATTTGGTATCTCACATGTACCTACAGAACACCTATTACAAGTATCAGCAGTAAATACATTTCATTCGAATAACCACTATACAAGTAAGTATATGACAATTACTGTTCTGCATAATATGTACATACGAATATTCATACATAGTACGAATCTAATACATTTTAATGATGAACACTACTAAACTTTCAATAATTCACAAACATATTCCTGGATGTAGAAAATAAAAATATTATAGGTATATTGATATATGTATAGTCACTCATGTAATGTAATTGTCAAACATACTAAAACAAATGAAACAACAAAAGTCTCAATGGGTCTCATGCAATATAAAGGCTTGGAGTCATGCAAGTAAGCCTATGCATTGTAGGAATATCACTACAACAATTTATATTATGTATGTTAAGTGCAAATATATTATATTTAATAGTACCTACTTAGAATACAATACAAAATATATTTGCACTTAACATACATACATATAAATTATTCAAGAGAACAGCTACACATTCCAGTAGGCACACGGAGTACTACATTTATTGTATTTAGTCTATTTACGTAGAGGATTAAATGAACAAAGAGAAACAGATAATAAAACTAGCATGCAACTGGAAAGAGACTTAGACAGCTTACACTATAAAACTAACATACCGTAATATTATTTAACATATTCTACGTATATATTCTAATACAGAACAACAATGAAACTATCACTACAAGTTACATGTAAGTATGACTATATCATATTTAAAGGATGTTCTTCAGAAAGCTTTACAATTATATCACGGCAGCCACCAGACTAGCCGCATGTATCAAACATGCAACCCGTCCTCTCTGTGCCAATAATAACATAAAACATTCAGGATGGATGGAAAACCTCAGAGCTGAATTTAAGATGTAAATTTCCTCATATTTTCAAACAACAACCTTTTACAAGTCACGCCAAAAGTTACCAATTCTCTACCCATACTATCAACACCATTTCTTTGCCAGGTACTCCACGGAACAATATATATTGCCTTCAGGCAAAAAGCTCGCCAATTGCTCATGATTTTTTTCGTTAATCAAGTGTTATGTTCTGATTTTCATCCCAAATGCGGCAACAAACACGCATTCCATGGAATAAAAACATATGATTTAACGCAGGCATGTAAGACTGGGCGCATGTCTTTGCATATGAATAGCTGAATTCTGTATGGGTAAGAGTATTGCAGTATTATTGAGTATTATTCATAACAGATATCTACAGCAGATATAAACCCATTACAACCATTTCAGCTTCACTGTGGGAGCTTTTTCCACACTCATATTCCTACACTATTAACATTACAGCTACGAAAAATGAGGAAAATTGGTCACAGATACCTGTAATATTCGATAGCGCATGCATTGTAACTGTGTGAAGTTATGCAAAGTATATTGCTATTCTCTATGGTGAATTTAAGCATCGAGAATAAAGATTTCTTTTTATTTATCTATGTTGTTTTTCGTGACAATAATTCGGCAGTTAATGTCCGTTGTCATTCGTGGCATTACAATCAGGAGTTTCAGGTGGAATTAACCTCAACAGGAGCAATCAGAGATCCAAAAAATGACAATGTTATTACTGATTATCTTACAGAAAATCTGATAAAATCTTTTGATAAAAATTGTCCTGTTAAAAAATTATTGATGGATCTGTCTTAAAATAAAATTTTAAAAATGGTGGTAATGATAACTGTCTCCTTGATCGCCAGATTTGCGAGCTCTATCTAGATTTATTAAGTGGTGCAGTTCAAACCCGAAAATAATAAATACTGAAGTTACTTAAAAAAGTTATTGATAAGTGAAAGATTAAATTGTAAAGCTATTAAGTGAACACCCTGTATATAATGTGAAGTGCACAGTCATGTCAATAGCGCAGGATACTTTGTACTTACATAACAAGTAAATTTGTAATTTCTTGTAAAATGTTTTGTGTATTTAACATACAAACTTAATATAATAAATGAGACATTTGTAGGTTTTTGTTGATATTGTCAGTACTTGTGGACCTTAAAGTGTAACTTTAGTCAAATTAGGCTAACGGTAGCAAGCATATAGTTTCTTTGTACATACACACAACTATTCACATTAAGATAGATATATTATGAGTACAATTTCATAAATGATATAAAACATTTAATGAACAAACATACTTGAAGAATCTGTGGAAGCATGAAATAGAATTTACATAAAATACAATTACGACAATTTATTACAATGACACATATTACTTAAGTAAGAAAGATAGAACAGGAATAGTCTCTGTTATAGCCTCCAAGTAAAAACATTCAAACTATCTATACCTAATACATACATTTAAATAGCTAATAAAATATATATACTTGAAGATAATCTCATTGATTCTAATGATTCTTGCAAAATTATATTAGGAGTGGAACATAGATATATATGGAAGCATATAATTATAGTATTGTATCCCATGTCATTCATTCTTTCTCTATAATATATTACTAGACACTTTACATTTCATTCACTCAGTTCACACAACTACACACCATATTCAAAGTATCAAATAATAATATTATCTGTGTGCCATGTCATGAATGTTAAATAAATTATATTAGGAGTGGAACATAGATATATATGGAAGCATATAATTATAGTATTGTATCCCATGTCATTCATTCTTTCTCTATAATATATTACTAGACACTTTACATTTCATTCACTCAGTTCACACAACTACACACCATATTCAAAGTATCAAATAATAATATTATCTGTGTGCCATGTCATGAATGTTAAATAAATTATATTAGGAGTGGAACATGGATATAATATATGGAAGCATATAATTATAGTATTGTATCCCATGTCATTCATTCTTTCTCTATAATATATTACTAGACACTTTACATTTCATTCACTCAGTTCACACAACTACACACCATATTCAAAGTATCAAATAATAATATTATCTGTGTGCCATGTCATGAATGTTAAATAAATTATATTAGGAGTGGAACATGGATATAATATATGGAAGCATATAATTATAGTATTGTATCCCATGTCATTCATTCTTTCTCTATAATATATTACTAGACACTTTACATTTCATTCACTCAGTTCACACAACTACACACCATATTCAAAGTATCAAATAATAATATTATCTGTGTGCCATGTCATGAATGTTAAATAAATTATATTAGGAGTGGAACATAGATATATATGGAAGCATATAATTATAGTATTGTATCCCATGTCATTCATTCTTTCTCTATAATATATTACTAGACACTTTACATTTCATTCACTCAGTTCACACAACTACACACCATATTCAAAGTATCAAATAATAATATTATCTGTGTGCCATGTCATGAATGTTAAATAAATTATATTAGGAGTGGAACATGGATATATATGGAAGCATATAATTATAGTATTGTATCCCATGTCATTCATTCTTTCTCTATAATATATTACTAGACACTTTACATTTCATTCACTCAGTTCACACAACTACACACCATATTCAAAGTATCAAATAATAATATTATCTGTGTGCCATGTCATGAATGTTAAATAAATTATATTAGGAGTGGAACATAGATATATATGGAAGCATATAATTATAGTATTGTATCCCATGTCATTCATTCTTTCTCTATAATATATTACTAGACACTTTACATTTCATTCACTCAGTTCACACAACTACACACCATATTCAAAGTATCAAATAATAATATTATCTGTGTGCCATGTCATGAATGTTAAATAAATTATATTAGGAGTGGAACATAGATATATATGGAAGCATATAATTATAGTATTGTATCCCATGTCATTCATTCTTTCTCTATAATATATTACTAGACACTTTACATTTCATTCACTCAGTTCACACAACTACACACCATATTCAAAGTATCAAATAATAATATTATCTGTGTGCCATGTCATGAATGTTAAATAAATTGTATACCTCTATAAAAAGTACACAACAAAAGTGTACATGTAAATTCATTGTGTCGGTGTTTAGGTAGTAGAATTCCATAATGAAATAAATAAAACAAAATGTTTTATTCTACTATTTGTTTCGATGAACAAACACACCTATATAGGACTCCATTATGAATGTGTACAAATGTACAAATGTTTTTTTGTTTTTGTTGTTGTTGTTATCTGTCATAATTTATAAACATGTAAAAGGCTCACACCATATATGATTTAAATAAATAAATTATTAGATATTTTTAAAAAATAAAAACAAATTTGATTCTGCCACAAATTTCTTTGTTACAGATCTAACAAATGAAGAAATATCCCCATGACTAGAAGAAGCATCACAACACAGCACCTGTTTTCATGTGTAAATTAATATTAATAGCATTGTATAAATTTGGTTCAAATAATATATAAAACAAACTCTCTTCCCCCCCCCCCCCCTTTACAATATCATCCTGACTATATACAAATAGGTAGGTTTTACCAGATTGAACTTAATATTAGTATATAGGTACACTATGTTTGTCCTTGTCACACAAATACATATAATAATATATATCTCATCACTTTTATATCTTACATATTTTAGTACATATTTTCTCTCTCCACCTTTACTTTTATATATTGTTTCCACTTTTTTATTTATTATTACCTCTATTTATGTCTTAAATATTAATCCATGATTATGACTGACCGTGTTCAGCCGAAACGTCGGAAATATGCCCCTTTGGGTAATAATCCATGTACACGGAGTAATCGGATAAAAGATTTTTTGAATATACATATATATATAATTATATGTATTTGTGTGATATATATATTGTTCTCCCTTTCTCATGGTAATTAGCGATGAATTAGTTTCTGATACATTCTTACATTGTAATATTTTTCAATACATCCTCTGCATTGTTATTGTAAACATTGTTTTTTTTATTTATATGAATATTGTTGTATTTTCAAAATAAGATTGACAATGTCCTAATAAGAGGAAAGACGTCTCTTTCCTCAAATAAACAAATAGTAGAATAAAACATTTGTTTTATTTATTTCACTGTAGATGTAACCTTTACATATTTCTAACATCTCTCAATTCTCTATAAACATCATCACACTGCAACATTTAAGTATCATCAATTGCTGCTTATTTCATTGTGAACACAAATATTGGACTATATGGAAAGTAATTTATTTATTTCACTGTAGATGTAACCTTTACATATTTCTAACATCTCTCAATTCTCTATAAACATCATCACACTGCAACATTTAAGTATCATCAATTGCTGCTTATTTCATTGTGAACACAAATATTGGACTATATGGAAAGTAATTTATTTATTTCACTGTAGATGTAACCTTTACATATTTCTAACATCTCTCAATTCTCTATAAACATCATCACACTGCAACATTTAAGTATCATCAATTGCTGCTTATTTCATTGTGAACACAAATATTGGACTATATGGAAAGTAATTTATTTATTTCACTGTAGAAACCTTTACATATTTCTAACATCTCTCAATTCTCTATAAACATCATCACACTGCAACATTTAAGTATCATCAATTGCTGCTTATTTCATTGTGAACACAAATATTGGACTATATGGAAAGTAATTTATTTATTTCACTGTAGATGTAACCTTTACATATTTCTAACATCTCTCAATTCTCTATAAACATCATCACACTGCAACATTTAAGTATCATCAATTGCTGCTTATTTCATTGTGAACACAAATATTGGACTATATGGAAAGTAATTTATTTATTTCACTGTAGATGTAACCTTTACATATTTCTAACATCTCTCAATTCTCTATAAACATCATCACACTGCAACATTTAAGTATCATCAATTGCTGCTTATTTCATTGTGAACACAAATATTGGACTATATGGAAAGTAATTTCCTTTTCTCCCAAATTATTATTTATGTTTTTTCACAACCAACTTCACACTTAAGGCCCCACCCCTTTAGCATAAACATTCACCCGGCGAACATTTTGATGATAAAATATGAATGTTTATTACCAATATTAGACTTTAACTTAAAAAAAAACTTGATCATAGCTTCAAAGTATTCGTTTATAAAAAAACATGTTTCTAAAAATCAAATTCGGGGGTGTGTTTAGTACATATATGCTCGACAATCCTACAAATTTTCATATATTTAATTATTACAATTATTAGATAAATAACTTATTAATTATTTATAGATTATATAATAATTTTTTTTGGATATTGACCGATTTGAAAAATCATTTTTTTGATAAAATTTCTCATATTTTGAAACCAAAAATCACCGCATGAACTTAATTATTTGTAAATTAAAAAAAGTTTGCTAAAATCCATACTATTTATATGCTTGATAGGATGAATAAAATATATATATTTTACAAATAATTTGTATTCTGATATAACAAAGAGTACCTAAATAAATATCATCAGTCAGCCATTTAGTTAAATAATGGTAAAAACTATTGGTGCTAAATATTTTTTTTTTTTACTTTATCAAATCAAAATGATTGCAAGGGTCAACAAGTTTTGAGAGTTTTTCTACCAAATTTGTAGAAAATTTAATATTTTATTGTTTTTGGTAGAGAGCGCTCTTAAGTGGCATAATTCTGACAGGTGAAATAGCAAAGCTTGATTAGGAAAGAGTTTAATTATTTCTATTCAGTAGTTTTTGGTTGGTGCTCTATCAAATATATATAGAAGAAAGAATAAAATAGAATATGTATGGAAAAAGTAGAAAACAGCTGTTCAAACAAGAAAAAAATTATTCCATGTGTATGGAGAAGACAATATATTGAGAGAACATCAGTGCCAAAACTGATTGGCAAAATTATTCCATGTGTATGGAGAAGACAATATATTGAGAGAACATCAGTGCCAAAACTGATTGGCAAAATTTCAATTTGGACATTCTGAAAGATTTGAAGCTGGTGAAGACACAATAAAGGCATTATTTGATTCAAACTGGTGAATAACAGCTTGGGAGATTTCTCCAGAGTTGCTAAAAGCTTTTGCAGCTTGGATGAGACATATTGTTCTATATATCCACCTTATTCTTCAGATCTGACACCTTCTGATTAATAAATATTAATCTACAAAGTTCCAGTCTACAAAAAATATATATAGTCAGCTATACAGTCAAATATACTGTGCCAATTGTAAATATCTCTCAAATCCAAATAAATTAGAAAACGGCATAGCAAAACCTTTGATATTGTGAAAGTTATATATGTTAGTATAAATTTGTTATATGTGTATGTGCTATATGGCTCAAAATCACCAAGGTGAGAAATTTGCTTCGCCAGCAAATTAATTATTGAAATAATAACTTTATTGATTAAATGAACATAATGAAATAATACAATTCATTGATTTTAGCTGTACATCATATAATATGCTTCAAAAGTATATTAATTTTTAAATTATTTTGATTTTTATATAAGAAAAGTCATTTCGGGAACGGTTCTAAAGTACAATCTTCAAGAAGTATCTCCATGAAATTATGTAAAATTAACGATATTTAACAGTTTCTCTCGCTTGATATCCATTATTTTTTATCAAGGAACTAGTTTTTCGAAAGGTTATTTAAAAAATACTCCAATTTCAAATAGAAATTTACTTAAATATTTCGTCGGCTAGCGTTAGCGTCATTTTCGTGAACGCAGCCGTAATTAGCCGAAAATAATTTTAAGCGAACGCAGCCATAACGTGACTAGCGCCATTAGTGAGAGAAAGCAATAATTCAACCAGTCTGTCAGTGTATTTATCGTGAATTAAATTATAATTTAATGGTAAGTACCTTTCAATTTATTATTTACAGAGAGTACATCAATTGTTCATCAACTCGGGAACGCGTTTATAAGTTTTAAATATTAAAGAAATACTTTTAAGTGCATAATAATAACAAAATAACCTCAAACATTTTACATTAACCGTGTCACACCGCGTCTAAGATGGCTGCTTTCAATATGGCGCATGTGTTTATTAAGAATCGTCATTTCGTGAACGGTCATTTAGTGAACGTTCCCGGACATGATAGCATGTTCCCGAAATGACAACAACGTTTGGGAAATTATGGTTTTGATTCCGAAGTGGATTCTCTTTCTTTATGTGTTGTGTGTATAGTGTATATAATTTACAATAAATTGACATACTTGTTGTATTTTTTATAGCGATATGGAGACTTCCGCTACAGAAAAAAAAAAAGTTACAAATAAGAATAGTACAGCTTATTTACGCCAAAGAGAAAAGGCTAATGCTAGAAAAAGAAAGTTTTTAGATAAGATGACCGATGAAGATAGAGAAATTAAAAGGGCTAAGGACAGAGAATATTATATAAAGAAGAAAGCTGAAAAAAAAGTGAAGAACATTGCTGATCTGACTGAGCGAGAGAAGCGAAAGCAGAGAAAAGATTGGAAAAAAGCATCGAAAAAATACAGAGAGAAGAAAAATTTATTAACAAGTTATACACCGCCAAAATCAAATGAGTCAGCCGCAAACCTTTCAGTGAGACGACAAGTAGGAAGAAAAATAATTCGCAAAGATAGAGCAAAAGCATACCGTACAATTAAAAAACAGAAGGAAATTATATTTCATATGAAACGAAAAAATGAGTGTTTAAAGAAAAAACTAAAAAAAATAGAAGCAGCAAAGAAATCTGTCGCCACTACCCCTAACAGCAAAGTAGATGATATGATTAAGAACATTAACGTACCTCCTGAAGTACGAAAAAAACTTTTATTTGGTGAAGTTTTGCATAAACAGTTGCAAGAAAAGGCTGATGCTTTGCCGAAAAATTCCAAAGAGAAAGAGGTCTTCCAAAAATGTATCAGTGGAAGTATTTTGAGAAAATACAAATTGCTCTATATGGCTAAGAAGATTTTACCAAAAGAAAGAAATGATAAATTATCGATTCTAAAGAATTATCATAAATCTCGCGAGGTTGTTTTGAAGCCAGAAGTTCGTCAGAAAGTCATAGATTTCTTCGAAAGAGATGACGTCAGTCGAATGTGTCCAGCTAAGAGAGACTATTTACAAAAAAATAGAATTAAGAAACAAAAGCGCACTCTTTTATTTACAGTTAAAGCCCTGACATCAAAATTCGCAAAAGAAACTGGGGTTAACTTATCTTACATGACACTACTCAGAGCAAAGCCATTTTGGGTCGTAGCTCCAAAATTAAAGGATCGAGAAACTTGTTTGTGTGTCAAGCATGTAAATTTTGAATTGAAATTTAATAAACTGAAAAACGTGCAAAAGCTTAAACACGGATGTGTAGAAAAGTTTATTGAGGAATACACTTGTGATATAACTTCTCATGATTGCATGACTGGTGTGTGTATAAAATGCAAAAATCAGAAATTTGAGACAGGTGATAACATAGATTCGCTGGCATATTTTCAATGGAAGACTGTTCATGAAGATAAAATTGTAAAAGGTGAGAAAAAGACTTTTAAGATAACAAAAAAGGTTTTAATTTCAAGTACAGTCAAAGAATTAAAAACTGCTTTAGGTAAAGACATTCCAGTCATGAAAAAACATCTCTATGGCATTTATAATCACAACAAACTGAAAAAAGAGCTGAAAGAAAACTTATCTACAAATGAGATTATGATACAAATAGACTTTTCACAAAACTATACTACCAAGTACGCAAATGAAATACAGTCCACACATTTTGCTAAAAATCAGTTGTCTATCCATACAGGTGTATACTATTCACGAAACATAAACAATGCTTTACAATCAAGATCATTTGCTACAGTGAGTGAAAATTTAGATCACCAAGCTCATGCAGTATGGGCTCATATGAAACCGATTTTAACTACAATTTTAGAAAACAAAGATATTGACACCCTTCATATCTACTCTGACGGTCCAACATCGCAATATCGCAACCGTACCAATATAAACCTTTGGATACTAACATTGATTAATGATTTCAAACAAGTAACTAAATCTACTTGGACTTTTAGTGAACCTGGACATGGTAAAGGACCTATGGACGGTGTAGGAGGATGTCTAAAAAGAACAGCCGATAGACAAGTGTTGATGGGAAATGACATTAAAACAGCCTCAGACTTTGCAAATTTGTTCACTGAGTGTGCTATCAATGTAAAAGTGATCCCTGAAGAAGTTGTGAGTAAGGAAAAAAATAACGTACCAAAAACTTTGGATGCCATACCAGGTATTATGAACGTCACAAAAATTTCTTGGGAAAGAGGGCCAGAAGTTTTAATACAATTATATCGATATGAATATTTTTATAAGGAAATAAAACTGTCCACGCTGTCTAGTCTTTTAAATGAAAGCTCAGTGGAATCTACAGATGTTTTTATGCCTGCAATAGAATCTCCCATCTCTGAAGAGCTCATGGTTACAGATAATTTGGAAGACCTGTGGAATTTGAAGAGACACAGCATTTATAAAAGTATTTACTTCTCATCTTCGTCAGATGACGAAGATTTAATGACAATTTCCGTTCGTCACTCCAAGAAGCATTCCAAGAAGTGATTAAAACCAAGTTAAGTTATTTTCATGTGAAGTAAAAACCTTGTCTTTATAAATAAATATAACTGTGATTACAGCAACTGTCGTTCGTGATTTAAATTTACCCTTGCTATAATACCCCATGATAACATTATCGTCATTCAGCAAACATACTTGTCATTTCGGGAACACCTAAACATTTCCGGGAACGATACTAAAAGTTCATAAAACACATTATACAATTTTATTTATGTTCAAAAAAGATTACATTTAAGTTAAGAAACCTTAATCAAGTCCACGTAATGTAAATTTAATTAAAAATGTTACTGATATTTTTATATTTCTTAAATTATTTACATGAATCTAGTTCCTAATTTTCGTTTTAATATGTATTTTGCCTCAAAAATATTCTGTGCATGTTATTGTTTTTTTTTTGTCAGATAATATTGAGAATATACATCGAAATAATTGAATAATGCAAAAAATAACATTCCTTTAATTTTTTTGGACAATTTATTAACTTTACAAAAACGTTCCCGAAATGACGTATTTAGCGACGGCTCTGTTTAAAAGTCAATATATTTAAAAAAATAATGAAATCTATGCTCTGCCCTATCGAGGTATTGTTAAACACATATATATTTACAATATTAAGTAATTATCATCATTATAACTTTTAACATTTTTTGTTGCAAAATCAATCTTGAAATTTGCCACCTTGGTGATTTTGAGCCATATGCTACAGATGTGTATAAGCAACAGTCCAAATTCTTAAAAATATAAAGCAATGAAATAATAATGGTGTACACAAACAGCAACTAAGTAGGTAGAGATGCTAAGGCTATTGGATTCTTTGTTCTATACAGAAGATAACTACAGTCCCTCATTTGCGAACATCATCATGGCTAACACAATAACGGACAGTATTGTTTAAAAAGTGGCAAAGGCGTGTTGTGTTTTGTTTAAAATTTTCGAGTAAAATTGCTATTTTTCAAAGCTAGTTGTAAAATTAAAATAGGATGTAATTGTTAGTAAAGGAGGAATTATTTTTCAATATTATAAGTAATACCTATTATGGAAAACTATTTATGGTTTTCTTCATTTTGGATTATTTACAATCTACATACACAGAAAAGTTATAACGTAATTATACTTAAAGTGATATTCAGTATAACTAGTAAGGATTAATTATAAATAAAACACTCATTTATATATTAATTTTAAAATGTTTCACGTATGATTATTTAGTCAATTTAATATAGACTAAATTCTAATTGCTGAGCGCTTTCACTTTGCGGCATCTTCAGGGCAAGAGTTACTTAAAACTAAAGAATAGAACAAACTAACCTACATTATATAGTCTTAGGGTACAACACACAAAGAAAGCTTATTTATAGTATATCCACAGTGACTTTTTATTGAACGCGAGCCGGCATTCAAGAGCTTCCACCCTCATCAGGCTAGCGAAAAGTGACCACCTGTGACTAAGTGAAAAGAGCGGAAGCTCTTGAAAGCCGGCTCGCGTCCAATAAAAAGTAACTGTGGATATACTATAAATAAGTGTTTTATTTATAATTAATTCAACATGAATTTCCACCAAGTACCGTCGTATGAAAATATCAACTTTATAACTAGTAAAGATTACAATAGAATGCAAAACAAACTACTGCAAAATAAGGTATTTGTGACAAAATAAATGTACAAACATTTCATTTAAAGAAAGATTTGCAAAGATTTCCTAATGATTTTACTAAATCAACATTAAATTTGTATGGAGCGTATTTCATTTCCTTACTTTATTGGAAGAATTTAAATGAAGTATTATATCCAACAGTATTGGAAAAAAAAGAAAACATTCTAATGCAACCGATATCTACTTTTGTGAATGTAACTGTAAGAAGTTAATAACCATAGAAATGCTTTAAGACAAAGTCTATGAATTACTTAATACAATACAACATATCCCAATACAATTTATCTGCATTCGTTATTGTAGAGCAGGGCTGGATCTACAGTATGCAGCGTCCTGGTGCAAAAATAATATGACCCCCCCCTCAAAATATTGACCTTTTATATACTGACCAAGGGCGTCAGAAGAAAATATTCCTAATCGCAAATATTGCGGCAACTCACTTAGAGTCCAAACATTGTGTTTGTTGAGGGACTCCATTTCCTCATGCATTGCTTCTAGCCAGCAGTTGGCATTTGTGCTGGCAGTAGCCTCTCTGTAAGATAAAGGTTCTTCATGAGATTCCACGTTTGAGCACTCTGGTAAATTATTACAGCATTTGGGTGCTGATTTCCTGTGCTCCCGGAGAGTCATTGGATGATTTCTCATTTGATCACCTGATGGAGTACTTTCTTCCACAAGTTGTTCACTGCTAACTACAGGGGTATCAACTTCATTTTCATCTTGATATGTTTGAATTACTTCATCAAATTGAAAATTATTCTCTCTATTGTTTCTTCTTGTTGATGAATTATCAAATTTGATCTCAATCATGTTGTCTGCATTATTTACATGTCTGACTTCTTTTAAAGGTCCTTCTTGAAATATGCAGTCTCGTGACTCAATTACTCGTTTTTGGTCAGGCATCCATACTCTATATCCTCTTCCATTTAAGGCATATCCCACCAAATAACCTTGTTTTCCTCTCGCTTCTAGTTTTGATATTCTCTTTTGGCGAGGGACATGAACAAATGTTGAAGACCCTATGGCTCGTAAGTGTTGTACACTGGGCTTGTTACCGGTCCATAACTCGTATGGTGTTTTAAGATTATTGTGGCTGTTCGTCAATCTGTTTCTTATATAAACAGCAGTATATGTTAGTTCCGCCCATGATGACTTTGATAAGTTAGTTTCATGGAGTGTGCTCCTCACTAAATCCATTATTGTTCTATTCATTCTTTCTGCAATGCCGTTTTGCTCAGGTGTGTATGGCATGGTCTTCTCATGGATTAATCCTTCTTTGATGCAGAAATTATCCCATTCTTTGGAACAAAACTCCATACCATTGTCAGTTCTAATTTTCTTTAATTTTTCTCCAGTTTGTTTTTCATTTTGAGTTTTATACTGTTTGAAGTAGCTCAACGCTTCATCTTTCCTCTTTAGGAAGTAAACATTTGTGTATCTAGTGGCATCATCAACTATACTAAGCACGTATTTGGCACCTCCCCAACTGGGAACATCTACTGGTCCGAGTAGATCAGCATGGACAAGTTCTAGTATCTGTTTTTCTTTCCTGTCGTTTCTGTCAGAATAACTATGGAAACTTTGTCTCGTTGATTTGCCCGCCATGCAGTGATCGCAATCTTTACTTTCAAAGTTATCACATGAGAGTCCACGTACTGCATTCAATTTCGTCATATTGACAATTTGATGTTAACTCGCGTGCATTAGTCTGCGATGCCATAATTGTAGATCAATTTGCATTGATTTTGCACTGGCTACTGATTTCATTGTTGGTATGGTCTCTATGGTATATAAACGGTTAGAGTTTCTCGCTTCTATAAGCACTTGATTGTCCTGCATTATTTTACAACTATTTTTATTAAATATCACCGTTTTGCCATTGTCTGTTAGCTGTTTCACAGACAATATACCATGTTTCAATCCTGGTACATATAAGGTATTTGCTGCTGTAAAGTGGTCCAGTGATCCTTTGTTTGATTGAAGATTGGCCGTCACTGTGCCTGTTTTTGTGGCAGTCGTAGTGCTACCATCGGCTATTATTATTTTTTCATCAATCTCTTTGGAATGAGTGAAGAATTCTACATTTGGTGTCATATGATTTGTAGCTCCTGAGTCCACAATCCATGTGTTATCTTTTACTGCAACTACTCCACACGATAAAAACATATTGAAATCTCTTTTTAAATTCTTCACGTCCTTCTTTTTACAATATTTAGCTATATGTCCACTTTCATTACACTTATAACAAATAATATTGGTTTTTAAAGTTTTCACTTTATTTTTATCTAATTTATCTTTCACAAACATTACACTTGGTTCACTACACTCTCGACGCCTAGCAGATTCCGCAATGATGCGTCGTTTAATGTTCGCACAATTAAATTCAGTTTCTGGAAGGTTGCACAAGGCCGAAACAACAGAATCCCAGTCTTCTGTGAGTCCACACAGAATCGTCATTGCTAGGTCACTGTCTTCTATAACGCTTCCCACTTTGGTCAATTCTGTGACCACTGAATTTATGTGTCCCAAGAAAGCTTCAACACTTTCGAAGTTGCTCGATCTTTGTGCATATAATGATCTTCGCAGTTGTACTATACGGTACTTGCTGTCTCTTGGAGCATAGAGACGCTCCAATTCTTCCCAAACATCTTTAGGCGAGTTGAGGTGATGCACGTGCATTTGTTGCTCATCACACACGCTAAGTGCTATTTTTTTTTAGCGTTCTTCCTTGGCGTGATATGTGCCTTCCCATTTCATTGGCATCCAGAGGCATCACTTCTTCTGGAGTGACTGTTGCCCATAAATCAGCCTCCATAAGCACCAATTTCATTTGGTACGACCATGCGGCGTAATTGCCGCCATTCAGTTTTTCAATCGTTATTTTATCCATTTTTATGAAAATATATACTTTTATACTGATAACAAAAGAAAAAACTAAAACACTTGATGTTTTCTTCACAAACACAATCTGGGCCCATAACCTTTGTTGGGCTATGAATTAAAGATATATGTATGGTTTATAACTGTTTTATTGAAAGAACTCGACAAGGTACAACACAAGCTTGTGGCGGCCATTAAACAAGTGAAGCTAACCCTTTTTGGCGCCTTTTACATTTGACATTAGAGATCATAGATAACAGCAATTAGGTATCTACTTACTGAAATAAATGTGTAAATAAAACAGTTACAACATTAAGTGACAAAACGTTGAGATATTCCATCCTTCCTTTCAACATTCACCAGAATATTCATGTAATAATGTCTTCATTAAAAGAAAATAAATAAATCAATTAATATACAGCTACCTACTTAAAAGTAAAGCAATATAATATTATTATTGTCTTATCGCCCAGGGACAATATCGAATAATAATGGGAACGACACATAGTAAAAAAAATTGAATTCTCATAGTGGACCTAAAGGAAAGGGACGGGTAGTGTACCAAGATACAAGCTTTCAATTTAAAAGAATGGGACAGATGACATCCCATTGTTCTAGTGCCCTACCTAGTGGTGCAAACTCCATATATAAAAAATGGTTTAAGCTAATGGCTTCAAATCTTGTTATACATTATATTTTTTGTAGTATGTACGACTGTACGTATATATAGGACTTGGGCATTATAGCACACATTTTGTGAATGAGTAGTGTTGATTATGTGTCTATGTATTTGTATACTGTGTCCTTATAGATATTGGACAATAACTAAGATAGTAGGGTAGGTACCTGCTACTTCCGCTAGGACAGTAGGCTATTATTAGTATTACTTATGTAGGTAGACATACTATGTAAATTTGATTTGCACGCACTTTTGTATACCTTTGGTGATTATTATTTTTTACTCCGAGGCGAAATGTTTGGAAAAAGAGCAAGTAATAATGCTCTTTGAGTGGTGCTGTTTTAAGGTAGCGCCCTGATTTTTTGCACCAATTATACCTATGGTAGATCCGGTGTTATTGTAGAGGAATAAGAAAGAATTTCCATCCTCTATGCCTACCCTACTAGAAATTTGGTGCAAGTATTAAAAATGAAATAAACATAAGTAAAAAGGGAAACATAATATTATTAAAATATTGCAAGTAGGATAGTGTTGTCGATTATGTTAATAATATTGATGATAGTAAATTGTATTGACATCACTATGAATGGTTCTGTAGCTAATTTCATCAATAACTCAAATTTTTGGAATCCTGAATTGAATTGGAGTGGGATTATTTGGCCTTGTCATCTCTATGAGTGTATGTACATAAGTAATACTAGTGACCTTGTTGGTGACTACATGTGTACTAGTGGGAATATATTATTAAGGTAAGATACCTAAACACATTGTAATGTTTATTTGGAAGGGACTATATTATATCATTATCGCACACATATTATATTATTGTTACAAGCTTTCTATTTTACTTACTACTAATCACTAATAATGTAGGACACATTTACAGTCCAAGGAATACTAAATAACCTGGTGATTTTTTTTAAATGTAAAATCTGTATATTGTTTTCATAAAATATCTTGAAAATGTTATATTTAACAATCTTGCATTGGGAAATCTAAATCTTGCATTGGGAAAGTTAAGTGCATACACAGGACTTTGTATCACAGATCTTCCTCTCGAAAATTTGGTACAATCCATTCAGGCTACCAGTCATACTCCACTCAGGCAACCAATCATTTCAATATGACACAATTACTTTAGGTACCTATATGGTTATTTTAAAAACTTATTCATTTTTGTAATTCACGTTTTATCAATATTGTTAAGCTGGTTAAGCATACACCTATTTGTAACAATTAACTCATAAAGTGGTTTTAAAACATTCATATTTTTTACTGAATTATTGTATAGTACTTATGTAGGCATAACTTAAATATTATTTAGCACTTAAGAGATAGAATAACAATGTATGTATGTATGTATGTTTGTTGTAAATATAATACAATATGTTGACATGTGGACAGTGTAGTGCAGCGTAGTATGGTGTAGTGCACGGTGAATAGTGTGTGCTGGTGTAGATGTACTAAGGTAAGGTAGGAATATTGCATGAAACATACGTGTGGCATGTGCACCAACACTCCACCCACAGAGTGTATCTCAGGAATGGGCAGCGAGAGGGGCAGGGGCAGAGGCAGAGGCAGGGGCAAGGGCAGGGGCAGGGAGTCCACTACGCACATCCTCCCCTCCCCTGAGCCCGGGCCCGGACTCTTCCTCACCTGGGGACCATCCAATACATACTCCTCCACCGGTTGCTAAACACACACCAACACACTGACTGGTACACTTGCGTACTCTTACTAGGAACACACTCCACTACGCTAAATATTTATACATACATTTAGGTATATTTGTATTGTACTGTATAATACATTACTAACTATTTGTCTTCCTCATTGTATCTGTATTGTTTTAATGATAATACACCATTATCTACTAGTGAGATAGACAGGTACATTTACAACATCCTCCTACAGTTGTTACCTACATCATCACCACCATACTACCACAACAGTACACAAACAATATTACTTAAGCTATAAATATCAAACATAGTTTTCACATTTTCCTGGACTTTTATATTGAGAAATACTATTAGGGGGAGTTTGCACAGTCTGCTGGTACTGGTTCTGCACATGAGGTGTCTATAGCTACACTTCAAAAGGTATATATACTTCCTACACTTTGTCAGTCATTTTATTTCTTTTCATTTAACTATTTACATATACAATGCATTCTCAACAGATGGTGTTAATTTTAACCAAGCATGGCTTTCTTACTTATAAACTGTAATATTTTGAAACAATTAACTGCAGTTTGACCAGCGATGTCTATTGTATGGGTACGGAAATAGTTAAAGCAGAAAGCTGAGCAAGCACATTACTATGTATGTATGTACACAAAGGTATGAATATAATATTAGTCACTCAAAGACACATGCTTTTCCAAGAATTAACACCTTCAAATCAACATTCACAATCATCCACATTCTACCATTTGACCATACAAAATAAACATATGGTTATATAGATAGGTACGTAATACATATATACCTATAAAATATTTAGATGAGACTCGGATGAAATCACTGCAAATCATTGCAAAAACAAACACACACTGGTGATGATAATATAACTGCTGAGTAATGATATCTATCTCTTTGTGGTGCATATCACACGCTTTACTTATCACTCTAAATCTTGGAACCATCATTACCTATGCAACATTATTTATACACAGAATATATGTCATTGAGTTTGTTTATGCATAGAACATGAATACATATATATATATATATATATATGTATATATTAATATGTAGATTAGGGTGTCCCTTATTTGGTCGGAAAAAAAAACAGTTATTGAAACGCATACCCTCTAATTGTGTTTATTAGCCTATTACTTACCCAAATACAGAATTTAAGCTTTCTACGTTGATTGGAACCCGTGCCGACAGAGCCTCAGTTTTAGAAAAAAGCTGCTGAAAGCGTCTTTTAAATTTAGCTGTAGATCATCACTTAATACCACTATGGTAGCTAAATATTGATGAAAACACAAATTTATATGGAGCATTTCTTATAATTATAAAAAAAAAGTTAACAAAATTGATATTTATTAATTCCGATATATCCTCTAAAAAGTCTCACTTTTACAGTCTAGGTACATTTTTCTATGTTCATGCACCCAACGTCATAAGAACTGATTCTATTCTTCGTCTGCGATTATCAAACCATGAAGGCCTTAGATTAGTTTAACAGCTCTTTCAAGTGTGTCATTCACTACTTTTAAGCTAGATATCTTTATTTCAAGGCCACATTTCCTTTATACGAAGATACACCTTCTTGAAGGAAAGCGCTGTCAAGTTTTAGTTGTGAAAATAAATCTTTGCTCTTGACGGATACAAAATAACTCAAAATTTTTCCTATTAAACATTAAGGCTACTTGTAGAATACATAAAAAGAACATTGTATAACATATTAAATAAATTGAGCACTACTACCTAACATATAGAGAGCCAGACATCTGCAGGGCTACTCTTGACAAAACTAAACACGATCTTAATCTAGTCTTGATCTTGATCATACGACTACACTCTTGATCATAAAAATACACGCAAACCGATCGCGCGTTAGCGGTAGTGCGGTGTTTTTGACCATAGTCCCTTCGTGCGTCGTATGATCAAGATCAAGACTAGATTAAGATCGTGTTTAGTTTTGTCAAGAGTAACCCTGCTGTTCCTTCGATTGTTCATATGTCTTACCGAAATCACCAAAGTTTTCTTTTTTTGTAAATTTTCTACAGTGGTCCCTTTGGTCTGCTCATCAATTTCATCATAAAAATTAAAAGGACGGCTATTTCTTTTAACAAATATCTCAAAATGGTGACTGAACTTGTTTTAAGTCGCTTTGGAAATCAGCTTGTCAATTCTTTCGTTACCATTTAATGTTTTAAAAAAAACACAAGTCTTGATTCGGCGCTTTCAACACCAAACAGCATTCAAGCAAGGACTTTACATACATGAACTACCACAATAAACAAACAAACATCTAGTAAAGTTTCTTTGTCCTTAGCGCCCATTTTAAACTAAGACTGCAATAAACATATTTTTGAAGAGTAAATAGATCTTCTCATCCATCGTGCTTGATGCATTGCGCCAGTAGATCTGATTTTAAAATTATGTGGATGCCAGAGGCTCTCTCAGGCATATCAAAGCTGTGTAAAGCAGCAGGTGCCAACAAGCTCTGTAAAACCATACGCTTTAATCTCTTTTTCTCTTCTACAAGTTTTTCAGCCTCGCTTTTTTTCAATTTCAGCCATTTTTTTTGTCAACACCCGCTAAGCATCCTGTAAGTCTTGGTTCTCTTTGCTTTTACAATAATTTATTATCTACTCTGGTTTTTAGTCTTTTGAGAGCATTGGCGAATACAATATCGCATATATTATCCAATTCAAGTGGATATTTTCCTCACGGTGCCGATGAAAATCCTGAATCTTCTTGCTATTTTTTGGCAGCTCTTTCCAGACCTAATAAAAATCCCCTGACCTCTTAACACGGTTATTAACAGCTCTATTAGGTATTGTAACCTTTTCCCAGAATGTAATGCATACGCGAATGACTAGATTTTGCTTTCACTAACATTCAACTTGATATCGCGTATGTCGAAAGACAGAACTGCGAGAACTTGACGATTGGACGGTTATTTTGCACCTGTCATCTATTGATTTACTTCACCAACCAAGAAAATACTGTTTACATCGCTTCTTAGTTCTACTGACATCTTTGAAATATAAAAAAACCCGCGATAATTACTAGAAAAACCGAGACTGAGTGACAATAACAGTGGGCATTCACCGCCCCTGGGAAGTAATTTGTATGAAGATGTTTCCGTGCAAGTCGGCACGGGTTGCACTGTTCCGAATAAGATAAAAATTGGTTTTTGAGTGTTTTAGGACCAAATGAACAAAATAAGAGCCTATGCATTGTAAAATTAAAACTTAAGGGACACCCTAATGTAGATGTATGTAGGAAACATTGACTGGTACATATTATTATCATAACATGAGATATATGCTGAGACATAGATATAGCATGCTGTGGTGGCATTTTGTCATGTCCAATCCAATAACATTCAGTATATGAGTACAAGAAACACAGCATTACATGCACACACTTCAGTCAACATCCAAATAATTCAAACGAGTGAGAGGATTACACCACAGAGAGTGAGTGACATTATCATCAATGAAATGGTGCACTCACACTCTGTATGTGTGTGTGTGTGTGTGTGTGTGTGAGTGTATGTGTGTGTATATGTGCTTACTGATCTTACATATAAGTAATAATAATATATCAAGAAACAATCAGTCAATAGTGATGATGGAAAAAGAAAGCTTCGTATGACACAGTGCAGACAAAGTAGATGGACCACATCAAAAGACTACCAGTCAAAAAAGGATGAAGGTATATATATCCATGTAAATTAGAGATGTAACGAATATTATATTTGATATTTGACCCAATAACAATATTATGCAAGATCAAGTACGGAATAACCAAATATTCGGTGAATATTAGGCAAAACAATGGTGAGAGTGTGTGGTACTCCCGACCACACATTTTTAGTAGGTACATTATATACATACTAGACTTGCACCGCTGTACATTTTTCTATTTTTTTTTTGTTCCAAAATTAATATTTTTTGCATCACAGCTTAGCGCTAATTAATTTTAAATACGATTAAATTTAAAACTATCTATAAATGTATATTGAATAAATACATTGTATCTAAGAAAAAATGTGTTTAATTTGATTTTATTAGATATATAAATTAAATTAATCAATTAGATATTAGAGGATTAATCAAATTATGCATCTTCAGCTGACAATGAAATAGCAACAATCTACAAGCTATTAATTCATCCCAGTTTTACATTTAAACTATTCAACAGAACATCGAATAATAACGAATAGTAAAAATGTTGCTGAATAGGCAGAAAACCGAATAGTTGTCTAATATTGTTTGCATCTCTAATGTAAATTATATAAAATGTCAACATAAGCTTTCCCTTCACAAGAGAGTATGTCAGTGGCATGCACAGAAATTAAAATAATAAAAAGGGAAATAATATAAAACAAGTTTACAATAACAACTTTTACAAAATAATTTCTAATGAAATGTTTACCTGCAAACCTTTACAATAATTCCTGGGCACACCACGACAAACTTCTATTTCAAACCTAAATTAGTGTCTCAAAATGTGTGCAAGTATGTCTTTGGTTCCATTTCTGGCAGTGGGAAGGTAACACTTGTAACATATTGTACAAGTAAAACCAACTAGAATATGATTATGTTTAAACAATCTACGGTATTTTTATAAAACCAGTGAGTTGGAGCGATGAACAACATTTTATGTTTTGATAAATTATACCGCCAAATAACAATACTGATAGTACCAAAATATTTTAAGGTGGAACACTGGTATAAGTAAACGTGAACTGAGCTGTGAGCTATGAGCCGAAAACAGTTGTCAATGGCAAGTGATGATATCCTGTTAAAATTCAACTTGTAAATCATCTAATCACTAAAGATAAACAATACAGTTGCAAGTGATATAGTCAGTTAGGAGGTATAAAACTCACATCTGGAGGATGGGCGGGTGCATCCGGAGCCATTATTTTAACAATCCTAACAGCCAACTGATGCCACATGACTGCCGCTTCGCAAGCTGAACAGTCCGCTGCTGGACATCGACAGTGCGCTGACCTGACATTGCACCTTAGTGCTCGTAGCATTCTTCCCAGAAGTTTAGTGGCACTATTCACTACCCAACTGGCCACATTTCCATTCCACTGTAATTCCATCTGCAGAAATGATGTAACAAGTGATTATCATTCAGCACACATATGCATGCACATTGCCTACTTACCAAACTATGTCTAATATCATGAGCTAGTATGTATTCACAAATAATTTTCTAGTAACCTGTTTCAAAAGAATATCCAACATTAAAATGCAACAGGTGAGATTGTGTTCTCCGTCTGCTTCAAAGTCTGTTGTGTTTTGGCGAGATGTGGGAGCTTCATTGTCAGACAAACCAGAAGTGTCTGGAGATTCATCTTCCACCACGGGAGCTTTAAAATATATTTATACAAACTATAATATGACACACTAATAAGTGATGTATGTGATCATTTGTTTGGTACTCACAGATAGAACCTGATTTATGTTGCTGATCAGTGCCATTTTTACAAGTGATATGCTTTCCAGATTTTATTTTATCTTCAGTATTACTGCTACCCATATTCATCATACCAACTCCTTCTTCAAACATGTCAAATATCTGAGAAAGTGGAATCAAAATCTCCAACATGGACAAGATCTGTTAAAAATAAAATACCTAGGTGTAAAGGACCAACAGTATGTACATTGTACAATCTGGATATATACATTCTATATACATAATCAAACTTTTACATTAATAAACTATGTCGTTGACGTATCTTTTATATGGAGAAAGTTTGTATTTTGTAATGCTTGTTTGATACGTCGATGACACGTTTGCCATCTGACCACATGGCATAGACAAGTTAAATGATTTTTTAAAGTATCTCAACACTTAATATTAGTAACAACATCACACAACAAAACAATGACGTCGCACTCTTAAACTCCGCCGCTTTTCTTAGAAATAATATGGTTATCAACACACCTGCCAATATGGCGGACATCAACCCTAGAGGCGTGACCATACAAACAATACCATCCCCCACTCCCACGCTACGCAGAAGTACAAGGAAAACGAAAACAGTTAACTATTCAGAATGATTAAAAAACTTTAATTTCTCTCTAGTTGTCGTGGAGGATAGTTGTATCCTAGTTGTTGCTGGATATATCTGTGTTTTTCGACAAGCCTAAGTGAAGTTATCGTAAGTGATTAGTGTTTTGGCCTCGGGCAGTTTTGCCATCACAGGCGTAATATTGTGTTATCTGTGCTACAAGTATAATACCGATATTTTGCCACGAAGGCTGAATTGCTCTACCATACGCTGATTGCTGTGATGAATTATCAATCTCCACAAGGTATCTTATATCTTCTCTATACATATATATTACTACTTTTTCTCTCTATTGTTTATTCAATTTTACTATTATTATATTACTACGTATATATTACCACTTTTTTTCTCTATCGTTTTGTTCA
Source organism: Athripsodes cinereus (assembly GCA_947579605.1). Lineage (NCBI taxonomy): Eukaryota > Metazoa > Arthropoda > Insecta > Trichoptera > Leptoceridae > Athripsodes > Athripsodes cinereus. The sequence goes on along the minus strand of OX388308.1, from coordinate 8,936,948 downwards.
ATCATACTTGTTACTATATTACGTATTTACCTCTTTCTTTCTTCTTATTTTATATTTATTACCACGTTACCTATATGTATATATCATTACCGTCTCCTATTCTCTATTGTTTATCAAACACCAAGTTTTTATTATTCCGTTATTTTACATTTATATGTATTTATCATTATTACTTCTTTCTCTCCACTGTTTATCCAATCTAACTTATTATTACTTTGACATTTTTCATTCTTTTATTTATTACTGTGGTAGCAGCGATTGTATGAAGGGGATAGAGGGGAAGAGGAGCGAGGCTGTGTGCGCGAGACAGTCGTGATTGGGATGTCGTGGTGAGTGTGTGTTTAGAAACGTTAATACTACAAGCTATTTCGGCGCAAAATGGCGGTAAACGGGATTAAAGTTATTGATTTGCTCCGGTCTTATGACGGCGAAGGCGATGTGATCCAATGGCTCACAAAGATGGAGCTCGTGGCTAAGTTAAAAGGAGTGACGGACTTAGCACAATTGATACCATTGTTCTTAGAGGGATCGGCATTTTCGGTGTATAATGAAATGACCGAGGAAGGAAAGAAGAGCGCGGACACCATCAAGGCCGTGTTGATATCGACATTCGCACTTAATCCATTTAGTGCGTATGAACAATTTGTGCGTCGCGTATGGAAAGACGAGCCGGTAGACGTCTACCTGACTGACTTGCTAACATTGCGGGCGAAGAAATATTAAAAAGGGCCTTTGTGGTGGGTCTGCCGTCGCTAGTTTCGAGAGAGTTGCGAGCTATGGCGAACGTTGAAACATTGCCGCTAGTGACAGTGCTCGAAAGAGCGAGAGCATTGATGGCGGAGTTTTCGGAGCATCCGATTGCTGCAGCGGTGGTTACGACGAACCCAATCCAGAGCCGAGGGTTAATTCGTGACGGCAAAAAGTATTATAGGTGTGGAGGCCCTCATCTCGAGAAGTTTTGCTGTGACAAGTCCATCGTGTGCTGGAATTGTGGAAAGGAAGGTCACGTGACCAGAAACTGCCCTGGAAACCAGGGAAACGAGGAAGGGAGAGCTGGTGCGCCGGAAGCTTTACCCCGGCGGGAGTAAAGGCGCTACCGGTAGTCGACGTCACAGTTAACGGCTTACGAGGGCGCGCTCTGATAGACACTGGATGTTCGCGATCAGTCATGAGGCAAGCGTTCGCTGGTGGAGTGAAAAGCGGGAACTGTGTCATCGTAAGTGTCGACGGTACGCGGGTGGGGTGTGTGGGAGAATCTGTTGCTCGGGTGAGATTGAGTAATGTGGAGGTGAATGTCGATTGTATAGTCACTGAGAAATTATTTGACGGTGTGGACGTGATTCTTGGAATGGACGTAGTTGAGATGTTCGGCGGCGTAACTGTGACTAGTGATAGTGTCAAATTTTTAGATAAGTTCGGTCAGGGAGAAATGGTCGCCGCGAGTGTGGAAAGTCATAAGGAGATAATAGAGGACAAAGATTTCACGGCTGAGTTTGATGGAGAGTTGTGGACTGTGAGATGGAAGTGGCGTAGTGAACCACCTACCTTGACGAATGGAACTGAATGTTATTCGAGCGTGAACTCCGGCAGCGTCGACGAGGAGATAGCACGATGGATAGAGAAAGGTTGGCTGGTGCCTCGGCGAGATAATGGCGAGGGAGTTCTTCCTCTAATGGCGGTCGTGCAGCAAAACAAAGGAAAAGTTCGCCCTGTTTTAGATTACCGGGAACTCAATGAGCACGTGAATTGTCACACCGCAGAAGGCATCGTCGTGTGTGATGAGACAATTCGGCGATGGAGAAGGCGCAAAGGACCCTTGAAGGTGTTAGACCTTCGATCGGCGTACTTGCAGATCAAAGTAGATGAAGAACTCTGGCGCTACCAAGTAGTCCGTCACAAAGGTCACGCATACTATCTTACACGTCTAGGCTTTGGCCTGAACTGTGCGCCGAAAATTATGACTGCCTTTGTAACCTACGTGCTTTCACGTAGTGACAGGGTGAGAGAGGGAACTGATAGTTACATTGACGATATTCTTGTGGATGAATCAATAGTAAGTGTAGGTGAGGTGGAGGCTCTTCTGAAATGCTATGGGTTGGAAACGAAGCCGTCAGAATCCTTGGAGTGTGCTCGAGTTTTGGGACTGCAACTGAGAAAAAATAGAGAGGGTCGGATTGTGTTCGGAAGAGGAAATGAACTACCGACGATACAACAAGGAACAATGCTCACCAGAAGAGAGCTATTTTCAGTTTGCGGTAAGCTGACAGGACACTATCCGGTGTGTGGGTGGCTTAGAACGGCGTGCAGTTTTGTAAAAAGAGTGAGTGAGGGAAGCGAGCGGGAAACACCGATAGGTGTCGAGGCGCAGAGTATCGTTGAGGAGATTGTGTGCCGCGTGAGTCGAGGACCCGGTGAGGGGGGCGTGGGCGGTTAACAACGATATTAAGACCTGTAAAGTGTGGTGTGATGCAAGTACGCTGGCAATAGGTGTTGCAATTGAGATAGAAGGAGAAATTGTGGAAGATGCGTCGTGGATGAAAAAGGCGGCAGACGTGAATCATATAAACATCGCTGAACTAGAGGCAGTGCTGAAGGGCATAAACTTGGCTGTGAAATTGTCTTTCTAAGTGATTGAAGTGGTAACTGACTCTGCAACTGTCAGTCACTGGCTGTCGTCAGTGATACAGGGTGATCACAGACCAAGAGCCAGTGGAATGCATGAGATGCTCATTAAGTGGCGGCTGGGACTGATGAGAGACATGATTGAGGAGTTAGAGTTAAAAATAGTTGTGACACTGGTGGAGTCGTGTCGCAATAAAGCGGACATACTTACGCGAGTAAAAAAGACATGGTTGAAAAAGAGTGGTGCAAGTAGAACTGGAGTGGAAGAGGTAAACGTCTGTGGAACTATTATTGAAAAGACACATAACAACCATCATTTGGGAGTGAACAGGACGTTTTACTTGGCACGGATGGTGGATCCGACAGTGAAGAAGGAAGATGTGGAAGCGTATGTTCGAAAGTGTTTTCAGTGCGGATCGATCGATCCCGCTCCAGAGACTCATGAGGCGGGCGGGCTTGGTGTTGATGGCAATTGGAGTCGATTGGCACTAGATGTGACCCATTTCAAGGCGAAATGTTACCTGACTATCATTGATTGTGGACCCAGTCGATTTGCTATATGGCGCGAGATTCCCACCAAAAGCGCTAGTAAAGTGGTCGATCAACTGAGGCAGGTATTCAGAGAAAGGGGGCCACCGGCTGAAGTGTTGATGGACAACAGCAGAGCGTTCTGGTCGATTGAGTTAGCCGAATTCTGCAAAGATTGGGGAGTGAATCAGAGATATCGCGCCGCCTACAGGCCTTCGGGTAATGGGGTGATTGAGCGTAACCATCGAACTATCAAGAGGATGGCGTCAAGAACAGGAGACTCTCCAGAGCAAGCAGTGTTTAGGTACAACATGTCGCCGAAGGGAGGTTTGCACGAAATGTCAGTGCCGTCAACGGGTGTGCATTCGTACTGATGGCGCCATCCGCTCAAGCAGGTTGAATCAGACGAAGTAACGACCAACAGATATGGTGAGGGAGACATAGTTTTGGTGAAGCCGCCGCACGCTAGATGCGTAGATCGGTGGAAATCTGGGAGAGCTACTGGTGTCATCTCGGAGTCGACCGTGGAGGTAGATGGAGTTCCGAGACATGTGTTGGATCTGAGGAAATTCAGGAGTGCCTGTCCTGCGCAGCACGATGAGGTAGGTGACACAGTGCAGAATTCTGCAAGACTGCTGGAGGGGATGTTTTCCGGTGACGACGAAGAGGAAGATGTGAGGGAGATTGACTCGGGACCGGAGACCCTGGACCGGATCTTACCTGGCGTGCAGCAAGAGAGGCCTAGACGCACTCGCAGACCTCCTCGATGGTTGGAGGATTATGTTCAGTGATAATGAGATCAGGGGGGCGTGTGGTAGCAGCGATTGTATGAAGGGGATAGAGGGGAAGAGGAGCGATTCTGTGTGCGCGAGACAGTCGTGTTTGGGATGTCGTGGTGAGTGTGTGTTTAGAAACGTTAATACTACAATTACCTCGCTATTACTACGTTATCTATATGTGTATATCATTACCAACTATCTCTATCTCGACTTTCTGTTTTACTTGTTATTATTACTATGTATTCATTACTTTGATTTTTTACATTTGTTTTACTTCCTCGTTACATACGTAATACCTATTTCTTTACAATAGTCTAATTATAATACTACATATTACTTTGTGAATATTATTATTACTTTGTTATTTTTACATCTACTTATAACTCCGTTACATATTACTACGTATTCTATTGTTATACTCTTTACAATAGCTAAATTCCAATTACTTATTTATATTTGTATATGTATTTATATCATTACTACGTATTCATCACCTTTATATCTTACATATTTTAGTACATATTTTCTCTTTCCACCTTTACTTTTATATATTTTTTCCACTTTTTTATTTATTATTACCTCTATTTATGTCTTAAATATAAATCCATGATTATGGCTGACCGTGTTCAACCGAAACGTCGGAAATATGCCCCTTTGGGTAATAATCCATGTACACAGAGTAATCCGATAAAAGGTTTTTCGAATATAGATCTCAGTGATAACATTTTCCACCACATACATATATATATATATATGTATAATCAAGTGATCTTTCATTAATGGAATGCATGTTGCACATGCATTTCCGATGAAAATTTGATCACACAGTTATTCATATATATATATATATATATATATATATATATATATATATATATATATATATATATATATATGATGTATTATTCGATAGGTATGAACCAAATCACAATCTATGCATCACTTGCAGGGTAGATCTATGCATCACTTGCACATAATACTCTCTGGTAAAAGCAACAACGACAATTACTGTTGGATAGCAGGTTCAAAGTTCACAAGGTCGGATCCTAGTGATGAACCAAAGGCTTAGCAGTTGCAAACAATATCGATAGGTGGCGATAGAGTCGCGGTAGATGTGGATTTGCAGCTAATAATTACAATAATCTCAGGCTACCCACACACCCCTGTAGCCTAATGGTTCGAGTGCTTGACTCGTAATACAGAGGTGATGGGTTCAAATCTCAGTAGGTGCGGTTGGCTGGATGAAGTCGCTTTTCAGCGATGAATGCAGTCACCTGCTCTGAAAAGATTGATATGAGAGAAACATAAGGGAGAAAAAGGTGGAATTGGTGAACGTTACCATGGTGTAAAGCGCTTAAGCCAGCCTATGCCGATTCGTAAGCGTCGGAACACCTAATACTCTCTTCTCTACCCTGCAAGTGATGCATAGATTGTGATTTGGTTCATACCTATCGAATAATAATAAAGTTTTACCTACCATTAAAACTTGTATTGTGTTCCCTGCCTTATTCAAAACCATTGTTGAGAGAGCGTCCTTCTTTTGTCCAATTTCCGCCTTATATTGCCCCCCTTTTTCTGTCCTATTCCATCCTTCGTAAACAATTCTCCCTACTTGCGACGTCTTTGGTGTCTGTTATTGTCTATGGTTATAGGTTAGCATCTATGATGCTTGGGTAATTATGTCATTAGCACTCAACAGGCAGGCCTTGCCTGGTTTTGAATAAGGCAGGGAACACAATACAAGTTTTAATGGTAGGTAAAACTTTATTATTGTGTGTCCCGTAGCCGATATTCAAAACCATTGTTGAGATATGTTTGTTATCGCCTGGTGAGATAGGATGTAACACGCTAATGTGAGATTTTATTCCACTGGTTGGAATAGTGGTGCTATTGAGGAGGAGGGTTGAACCTCAGATAGCACTTCTCTTCTGTAATACTTTGCAAAGGTATTTGCACTCTTCCAATTGCCTCTTGCAAGTATATCATCCAATCTGTAGTTCTCAAGCCAGTTCAGCGATGCCACTGCTGATCGTATACTTCCTGGTGGTGATTCAATACCTGCACTCTTTAAAATAGATTTTACCCAGTTGGCTATCATAGTTCTTGAAGCTGGCTTTGATGGATTCCTTGATGTTATAAATAATGGGTATTTTGTGCTCTCAGATGTTCTATATTGCTGAGATAATTCTATGACTTTCTTAGTCCACACGACAGGGCATATACTGTATTCGTCTGCTGGTTTCAGACGCCATCCTGACTGCCGATATGATATGGAATCAGTCTTTGACCCATAGGACGGCCACAACAAGATGCCTTCTTCATCGATAATGAGACTTTCTGTTGTGTTCCTTAGCAATGTTAAGTCTTGAACCCTGCGGCCTGAGGCTAATAGTAACAGTGTACAGGCTCTTCTGTTAGCATCGTATAGTGAAATTTTCTCTGGCTGGTTCACCTTTAACCATCCAATTACCTGATTTGGGTTCCAAATAGGTGGTTTAGGTGTTTTTCGCCTGGACAATTGGATCGCTTTGATTATTCTCCTCACTAAAGGATGATCAGATAGACTTATTGTTGATGGGCTGCATAGAGTGGCTACTACCGACTTGTGAACAAGGATCGTGCTCGGGGAGAGATTCCGTTTAAGATGAAGATCTGAGAGGAATCTTGCTAAGTCCGAACCAGATGGATGGGTTATACTGATTTTATTAGCGGAAGCCCATACTTTCCATCTTTTCCATGGCCCTCTATAAGAGTTTAGAGTGGAAGCTCGCCAACCCTTTTTAAGTAGCTGTTTTTGTTGCTCATCCCATGTTGTCAATGACCCATCCCACCCCCACACCTCCAGACCTCTAGATTCAAGGTTTTCAGGGATGGAGGGGCTTTGCCTGTTGCCATGTTGATCAGTGCTGTCTCTAGGTTGTCTATTTTCTGGGGAGGGTCGAGAGCCCGATTTTTCAGGTCTGCTCTCCAGAACACTTTGTTCCACACCGGAGCCACTATTAAGAATATCCCCCGTGCTTGATTTAGATGTGCCAGGACTTGGGGGAGTAGATAGGGTGGAGGAAAAACCCATGCCAGCTCAAAATTCCACTGGCGACTCAGCGCATTGTGAAATAGGGCTTGATCGTCCCTGTGGTCTATGGAGACATAAGTCTCTACCACGTGAGCCTTTGCTGATGCGAATAAGTCTATTTTGGGTGTTCCCCATTTTCTGAAGATCTGAGATGTTGCATGTGGGAGCAGATGCCACTCTACAAGATTCTGATTCCGGGACAGGCTGTCCGCAGTACTGTTGAATCTCCCCGGTAGGTAATATGCTTTTATATCTATGTAATACCGGTCTGCAATCTCCAGTACAGTTTTTGTCAGGGTCAGAAGAGCCCGTGACCTCGTGCCTCCCTCCTTGTTTATATAAGACACAACTGTTTTGTTGTCGCACTGGACCATGAGACCCGAGTGCGACAGCTCTTTGGCATGTGGTGCTAGCGCAGCCAGCACACCGAGCATTTCTTTTTGATTGCAATTCAGAGCTTGCTCCTCTAAGGTCCAACTCCCTTTCAGTTCTTTGCTGTTTAGAAGGGCACCCCAGCCTGCGTCTGAGGCATCTGTTGTCAACAGATTTGTGTATGGCAGATGAAAAATTTTGGAACTCCTCCTGATGTTTGCCCTCCACCACTCCAAGTCGTCTAAGACCTCTCTTGGGAATGGTAATTTCTGAAATTTTCTCAGATTCCTCAATGTTCCACTGTGAATTTGTGTTATTCGACAGTGTAATCTGCCTCGAGGTACTGGGAAGCTTGCGAAGTTCAGGAGGCCTAAGAGGATCTGAACCTCGTTTAAGGAACCTCTTTCCTTCGCTATCAGAGCCCTGATGAAGGATGATGTTTTCTGGACCTTGTCTTCTGGTAACCATTTCTGACCTACTTGAGTGTTCCAAGTTATACCCAAGAATTCCAGTTCCTGTGTCGGCACTAAAATGGACTTTTTTTCTTGGATGTGCCACCCCAGGTATTTTAATAGCCCCGTGAGAAGTTGCACGTGGGACTGTAAGCGATGACGACACTGATTTACGACTAAGAAGTCGTCTAGGTAGGCAATGACTCTTAGCCCCTTGTTTCGTAGCACCTGAGCTACCCAATTTGTGATGGTTGCGAAGGTTTTGGGTGCCGAACTGAGGCCGAATGGTAGACACGTCATCTGGTAAAGATGTCCTCCGTAGTGTATCCTCAGAAACTTTCGATGGGCAGGATGTATGGGTACATGGAAATATGCTTGAGACAGGTCCACCTTTGCCATCCAATCTCCCGCTTGAAGAAAAGTTGGGACCTGTTGACAATTGATTAGCCTGAATGTACTTGTGGCAAGGTAAACATTCAAGGGTCTTAGGTTGAGGACTGGTCTTGTGGTCCCATCTGCCTTCGGAACGAGGAACATCCTCGATATGAATGAGGGAGATGCCCTCACTTTTTCCAAAACTCCTTCTTTCAACATGTTTTTGAAATGACCCGACATCTCCGGTGACGGTCTTGTCAGGCTGTAAGTTCTCCAACAGTGTATTGAAGCTAGAGGAGGGCATTCGCTGAAAGGTATTTTGTAATCCGAAATTATTTGGATCACTACCTCTGGGGCATTCAGCTGTTGCCAGCGGTAAATGAACCCCTTCAACTGCCCTCCCCTGAATTGGTTGCTATCTTCTATAACGGGTATTGTTACCCCTTGTGGCAGTAGATCTTCCAGATCTGTGTGGTTCCCTCTTTTCCCCAGCTGACTTCGGAAAGGGACGTTTTTGAGGTTTACCCTTTCCTACTACCCTTTGTTGGTAGCCCGAACAACCAGGTTCGACCTGGCTGTTCCTCGTGACTGTTGAGGGTACGCACCTCTCTATCCCTCCTGTCCTCTGAATGGCTCCTGCCAGCAACTCGGAGTCAAAAAGGTGGTCAATGCTTGGCGGCACTTTCTTGAGTGCACTTTGCACTGCTGTCTCGCCTATTCCACCCACTATGATCTCCCTTCGTTGGGCAATTATATTTGCTCTCTTCCCGCACACCATTTGTAGCATATCCTTCGAAATTTTTTCGAACTCCGATGTCGGTGAGAAGTTCTCACTTATCTTGGTGGATAAGGATCCACGGGTAACTTCCCCATTCCTGGACCAATCCACAATATCCTGTAGGGATTTTTTTTTTTAGGGCCTCCCTTTGAGCTAAAAGGGCATTTGTCAATGCCGCACAAAAATTTTCCTGTGGCAACAGGTTATCTGGACGAGCGATTCTCCGTAATTCGTCATTTACCTCAAGTGCTGAAAACAGGGGTTTTGCCATATAGAGGCGTTGGGTCTCGGCGAATCGCACGCTTTCCCATTCCTGAGTGCCCAGGTGCTGCACCTTTTTCCCTTTCATGACTCTGGCTGGATCTGCCCTATTGAAGGATGGTTGCACCAAGGCTGTATTGATGTCATCCATCACAACCTCCGGTTCTGGACTAGGATCCAGCAAGGGTGAAGAAGTGGCAGAGCGAATGTCTTCTTCCCATCTCATAGTCATTCTGAGACCCGGATATGCTGTCGGCGATTCTTTGAACCGCATTTGTAAGCGCGTCCACCTTGCGCGACAACTCATCTACTCTTGGGTCTTTCGGCGGGTCGTCGCTATGAATAATGCGACGTATCTCTTCAACGCGACATTTCGTCGTCGGACATTTGGGGGTACAACGCACTTAATAAAAAACGACAACAAAATAAAACTGTCTATCACTCAAACAAATTATAACAAAAATAAACTATCTAATGTGTCTCTATCACTTATGAAATGTGTCTCTATCACTTTTAAAATGTGTCTCTATCACTTTTAAAACACATTCCAGTTCACACATCTCATCGCAGATTCCTGCGCTTGATCTATCAAAACAACCTCTTTCAAATGACTTGTCTGCCATTCGGACTCAGCTCAGCCCCAAAAACATTTGCCATAGTGACCAATTGGGTGGCCGAATACCTGAGAGGGAAATCATTCAGAATAGTGGTTTACCTCGACGACTTTTTGATAGCAAATCAGTCTCGCGAGATGCTACAGGGACAAGCCCAGGAGCTGGTGTTCTTTCTGAGACATCTAGGGTGGAGCATCCAACATACCAAGTCCGTTCTAGTTCCTACGCAAGAACTCGACTTTCTAGGGGTGAAATGGGGAACAACGGAGAACAAAAACTGGCTCCCGGAAGACAAGGTACAAAGGACCAGTACTTATCTCTCGTCAGTGTTGAAAAGAAAGAAGTGGTCCTTAAACGAATCCCAAGTACTCTTGGGGTTCTTAAACTTCGCAAGCTTTGTCGTCCCTCGGGGAAGATTACATGGCAGAAGGCTCCAGATGCTCAGCCAGAAGTTAAGGAAATTTCCAAAATTTCAAAGATTCCTTCTAAATGCAGAAGCAGTGGAAGATCTAAGTTGGTGGTTACACAACATAAGCGAAAGATCTTTAATTCATCATCCCCCATACATAAATCTGCTCACGACAGACGCTTCAGACGTAGGATGGGGAGCACTCTTGAACAACCAACAACTGGAAGGTACTTGGAAAACACATCAAGAGAACCTACATTGCAATCAGAAGGAGATGCTTGGCGTGCTGGCTGCCTTGTCACCACACGTTGGTTCAGTGCGACAACAGGACAGTGGTATCCTACATAAACAAGGAAGGGGGAACAAGGTCACGGGCTCTTTTGATCCTGACTCGAACTCTCCTAGAACTGGTGGATCAACACTCCATCACAATAAAGGCACAGTACTTGCCAGGAAGGTTCAACGGGATTGCGGATTGCCTGTCTCGCCAGCAGCTACCGTCGGAATGGCATCTACTTTCAGAAGCTACCTCTACAATATTCCGGGAATGGGGAACCCCGGAAATAGATCTGTTTGCCTCCCAAACAGCTCATGTGGTAGAGACGTATGTCTCCTTAGACCACCTCGACAAGCAGGCAGTATTCCACAATGCCTTCAGCCAAGCATGGAATCACAGACTAGCTTGGGTGTTTCCACCCCCCTGTCTGATGCCCCAAGTATTGAACCATCTGAATCAAGCCCAAGGCATATATCTGGTGGTAGCACCAAGATGGCACAAAGTCTTCTGGAGGGGAGACCTAAAGAATCGAGCAACAGATCCTCCCAGGAGGATAGACAACTTGTCAGCAGTTCTGGTGAACACCACAACCGGCAAACCTCCTCCATTCCTGAACCATCTGATACTGGAAGTTTGGAGGTGTGGGGGTGGGAAAGGTCATTGAGTAATTGGAATAGCCAACAAAAACACTTGCTCAGACAAGGTTGGAGAGCGTCGACTCTTAGTTCATACAAGGCACCTTGGCAACGTTGGAAGAACTGGGCCCAGAACAATTGTATCAACGTGGCAAGGCCAAGAGGAGCGGACTTAGCACGGTTTCTTTCTGACCTACACCTAAAGTGGAAACTATCACCTAATACAATTCTCTTACATAAATCTGTGGTAGCCACCCTTTGTAGACCAACAACACAAAACCTAGCATCTCACCCTCTCGTTAAGAGAATGATGAAAGCAATTCAGTTATCTAAACCTAGAGGCGATAAACCACCTATATGGGACCCACGGCAGGTTCTTTCATGGCTTAAAGAGAACCCCCCTAATAAGGATAGCCTGTATGAAGCAAATAGAAGAGCTTGTGCCCTACTTCTGCTGGCATCAGGTCTGAGGGTGCAGGACTTAACTTTACTATATTGTACCCCTGACAGGATAATTATAAAATAAAAATAAAATAAAATAAAATAAACTTTATTGTGACAGTAATAATTACATTGTACAAAAGGCGGGTTTATTGCCAAATGGCAATTTCTGCCAACCAACCTGATGTTGAAAAGAAATAAGAAAAATTATAAAGTACATGCCAGAACCATAGAAGAATACAAAATAATAAATAAATATAATAATAATAATAATAAATATACCCATACAAAATATACCATATTCAAGAAATACATAAATAAATAAATATTGAACATGCATAAAGTGGAATGGGGAAAGGGGGACAAGGAAGGGGATGGAATTATGATGGGTTATTGAGGGCAAGATAGTGATGTTTCAGTCTACTTTTGAAAATGGAAATTGAAGGAGCAAGTCTGATCAGTAAAGGCAAATCATTCCATAACCGAGCTGCATGTATAGTGAAGGAAGATGTGACAAAAGATGTTCGATGAGTGGGAATAGTTAACGTACCAAGTGCACCAGAACGAAGAGGCAAACCATGAGATGCCAGAGGCGTGAAACAAGATTTTAGGTAGCTCGGAGTAGAGGGGTTGCGGAGAACATTAAAGAGCAGGCAGAGAATATGCAGATTGCGGCGCTGTGACATTTTCAACCATTTGAGCTCGCTTCTATATTGAGAGATATGATCAAATTTTCGAAGTCCAAAAATGAAACGAATGCAGATGTTTTGCAAACGCTCCAGTTTCATCAATTGTTCGTTGTTGATGTCCAGATAGGCCACATCCGCATACTCCAGCAAAGGTAGAAGTAAGGTTTGTGATAGGAGTATTTTAGTCTCTCGGGGAAGAAAATTTTGGTGTCGCCTAAGAGAGTGGAGACTAAAGAAAAATTTGCGACTTACCTCTCCAACCTGAGACTGCCAGGATAAGTGTTGATTGAAAAATATACCAATTATCAGCGAAGAGGATATAGTACTGTGGCCAGTATACGGCTCCAAAACTGATACCTTGTCGTATCGACAGTCAGGTTGGAGATTAAAAGCGGGAAAGGACAAGAATATCTGTCCTGTATACTGGATTAAAAAGGTGATGGATCTCTCTAGAGATCTCAGGACAGGTGAAGATACCAAAAGGTCCTTGTTTATTACTGGTAGCGCAAATCCAAAGCCAGCAACAAGATGTAAGATTGCAAACTGGGTCAAATCTATTCTTAAAAATGCAGGAATAGAAAGCACTCCAGGGAGTATACGCTCGGCAGTGGCATCCTTAAACTGGCTGGAAAACTTTAGGTTGGTCTTATTCGCACGGCGTGCGAATAATATTTCATCCTTATTCGCACACTACCGTGCGAATAAGAGGTAAATATTATTCGCACGGCGCAGCCATATCAAGCCAAAGTGACATACGTCAAGAGAATGATATATTTTTTTTATTTTTTTAAATTGTAAGTCTTAATTTCGGCCTGTAACAATCAACATTTTTATATCTATATCGTAAAACTAATAACTATGTGTATATAGTAATTTTTCATAATTTTATCAGACTATTTGGCGTGTTTTCTTATATATTTTGGCCTAAAAACACTCCAAGTGTGATATTTGTATGAAAAAAATTCTTGATATTTTTATTTGTTAGTCTTAATTTCGATCTGCAACAATCAACCTTTATGTATCTACATCTTAAAACTAATAAGAATGTGTATATAGTAATTTTTCATCCTTTTATGAGACTATTTGGCGTGTTTTCTTACATATTTTGACCTAAAAACACTCCAAGTGTAATATATGTATGAAAAAAATCTTTAAATTTGTATTTGTTACTCTTAATTTCGATTTCTAACAATCAACCTTTATGTACCTATATCGTAAAACTAATAACTATGTGTATATAGTAATTTTTCATCATTTTATCAGACTATTTGGCGTGTTTTCTTATATATTTTGACCTTAAAACACTCCAAGTGTTATATTTGTATTAAAAATTGTGAAATTTTATTAATATACCAGTGTCTGTGTCATCTGTGTGTTACCTCCGAGCAGGCGGACCACCTGTGGGTGCGTGGAGCATGGTCCCTCCTCAGAACGGCTTCCTTGGTGGAAACAATGACGTATGCTAGTGTGGGTGCTAGCACGGGGTGCGCTTCAGATGGTTCGATGGTGACCCGCAGCAAAGGCAAGGATACATACACTATGTATTGAGCATATAATCTATCTATATCTATCTATACCCTCACGCCGTGTCCCCGGAGGGGTAGGCAGAGAGACCGGAACGCCGTATAGATCAATCCTTACAAACTTCTTTCGCTTCCTCCACATTCATCCAGTTTCTCACATATGTTCGCCGATTTCTCTTACTCAACACGCGGCCGTTCTTTAGGATTTGATCCACGTGCTCAAGCAACGTGGTTCTTGGCCTTCCGCGCTTCCTCGCACCTCATCTTTCATACATCCTCTTCGTCATTCTTTCATCTTGCATTCGCTCAACATGTCCAAACCATCGTAACTTATTTACACGCCTTCTATCCACAACACTCTTCTCGCATCCGCTCATTTTCCTGATATCCTCATTCTTCACTCTTTTTTAGCATATTTATAAGAGTTTATTATCATATCTGACACCTAAGAAAGACAATTACCCATAACTGATTTATTTTGAATTATGATATGATATGGTAGCAGTATTGTAGGTACTATTATTTATAAACACTGTGTATAAAAGGCGTAAGCCGTGTATATTATTATAAATAAATAAATAAATTAGGTACATGTTGCATTGGAAATACTCTTAAGAATGGTACAACATTTTCACTAAGAACCAAATAGGATATTATTATTGTAAGTATTAGTTAGGAGAAATTCTTGTAAAAAGGAAATATATAGTACCTATCAATGAAAATTTCATCTTACAGTAACATCTTATACTATACTATACTATACTATACCCTCACGCCGTGTCCCAGGTGGGGTAGGCAGAGAGAACGGAACGCCATGTCGCTCTATCCTTACATACTTCTTTCGCTTCCTCTACATTCATCCAGTTTCTCATACATGCACGCCAATTCTTCTTACTTAACACGCGACCGTCCTTCAGAATTTGATCCACGTGGTTAAGCCACGTGGTTCTCGGACGCCCGCGCTTCCTCACACCCTCTCGTTCAGCTAAATACACCCTCTTCGTCAATCTTACACCATCCATTCGCTCCACATGACCAAACCATCTCAATTTATTTACACGCATTCTATCAACAACACTCCTCTTGCATCCACTCATTCTTCTAATATCCTCATTTCTTACTCTATCACGCAATGTTTTACCTACCATTCTTCTCAGTGATCGCATCTCCACTGCATTTATTCCACTCTTGTCCTTCTTCAGCCATGTCCAAGTCTCGCTTGCATACATCAGTGTCGGTAGGAGGATGGCGTTGTGCACCAGCATTTTAGCCATGTTCGAGACATTGCTATTGCTAACAATAGATCGAAGTGCACCGTTCACTCTCGCACCAGCCACTTTTCTTTTTTCAATGTCCCTTTCGTACCTACCATCCCTTATAAACATACTTCCTAAATAAACATATTCGTCCACTTGCTCCAAACATCTTATAGTAGGTATTTGTATTTCATTTTTCATTCAATTGCCTTGTCTACATCTATAACCAATCTATGTATAAGAATTACGTGGCTTGACCACGTGGATCATATTCTCAAGGACGGTCGCGTCTTAAGTAAGATGAATCGGCGTGCATGTATGAGAAACTGGTTGAATGTAGAGGAAGCGAAAGAGATATGTAAGGAAAGATCAACAAGGCGTTCCGTTCTCTTTGCCTACCCCACCTGGGACACGGCGTGAGGGTATAGTATAGCCTTGTCTACATTTATAATTTAAAATTGTCAGTTCAAATTTTATAAGATGCCATGTTATTGTCCTCCTCCTCCTAAATTTCACAATTTTTTCATACAAATATTACACTTGGAGTGTTTTTAGGTCAAAATATATAAGAAAACACGCCAAATAGTCTCATAAAAGGATAAAAAATTACTATATACACATACTTATTAGTTTTAAGATGTAGATACATAAAGGTTGATTGTTGCAGATCGAAATTAAGACAAACAAATAAAAATATCAAGAATTTTTTTCATACAAATATGACACTTGGAGTGTTTTTATGTCAAAATATATAAGAAAACACGCCAAATAGTCTGATAAAATCATGAAAAATTGCTATATACACATAGTTTTTAGTTTTACGATATAGATACATAAAGGTTGATTGTTACAAATCGAAATTAAGAGTAACAAATAAAAAAAAAAAAAATTATCATACTCTCGACGTATGTCACTTTGGCTTGATATAGCTACGCCGTGCGAATAATATTTACCTCTTATTCGCACGGTAGTGTGCGAATAAGGAAGAAATATTATTCGCACGCCGTGCGAATAAGAATAACCAAAACTTTAAGTTAGATGACATATTGTCAAGAGGAAACTGGCAAAGCGCCAACACTTTTGCCAAGTTTTACAGGAGAGAGATCAGAAATGAGGGTAATATCTCATCTTCTTCGATCGCACCACTATTCCAACCGGTGGAATAAACAATTAAATCAGTCATCACATTAGCGTGTCAATTCAATGTCACCAGGCGATAACAAACAAATCTCAACAATGGTTTTAAATAACGGCTACGGATACATAATATTGAAGTTTTACTTACCATTAAAACTTTTATTATGTTCCTGCCTTATTTAAAACCAAGGCAAGGGCTGCCTGTTGAAGCTAATGCCTGTCAAACAAAGAAACCATAGACAGTAGAGTCAACCATAGATAAAAAACTAAGGTTGACAGCCTGGTGACAGAGAAAAATGCGCGGGGAAGAACTAGGATCACGTGATTTGGGCACGACCACACGAGAAAACAGACGGCGCTCTCTCAACAATGGTTTTAAATAACGGCTACGGATACATAATAAAAATATGACAACAATGCATATAACACAGGTAAAGGCAAGCGCAATAAAATAACAAAAACTGATCCCACACCTTCCAACTTAACCACTCTTACAATTTCAACATTTACAATTACAATTACACACCCACGACCGGCCACACGGTGCAGTGAAAGAATACCATTACATGTTTGTCTTGTATTACTACATCTTACTTACTTGTAGCCAATGTAAAGCCTGAAGTTGAACTTTAGCTGTTGTTTTTTCAAATCTCACAGCAACAAAATGGTACATTTTTTTCACATCAAATCCTAAAGGACTCATATCTGGATCTAGTATTTTGCTAAGGATCATCTTCAACTCAAGCAATTCTTTTTCTGGAACATCATTTGTAATAGCTTCCATCCAGTGAGGCATTATGTAGTCCCAAATATCGGTTGTAATGATCTCATAAGGTACCAAACAGAACAAACTGTAAAAGACATAATCATCACATTAAGTTAGTTGCATATCTATAGTAAATACTATGTATCACTACATTTATATATGTTTATTTGTAATTTATTTTCCAGGAAAATCAAAAGACATCCACGTAATGTTATGGAACTACAATATTTTGATAATGTGAGCAGAGTATTTTAACAGAGCAGAGCCACAATCTATGAACCAAGCATTCACACATTCACACCCACTCAAGTGTGTCATTTTTTCGCTATATATTTTGAACTTATAATTACGAATATGCAAAAACATATCAAAATTTAGAAGTATGTGGATTAAAGAATAATATTTAAAGAGTGTTACAGTATTTCTAAGAAATAAAGCGGAATATTATCATAATTATAATCATAAAATAAAATACCGAACAAACCTATTGTAAATATTGAGTTATAATTTTTATTGAAAAATATCCATTTTATGTGTGTACACGGCACAATATCTTTATCCATATTAATTATCTGAAGTTGACAATTAATAAACTTACTTTCGTATTTGACGTAATTTTTTTACATAAATTGAATGAAGTTGAACCCTAATATCATATTGCAGTAAAATGAGTGTGGTATCTCAATAAACACACTTCATTTAACTGCTATCGGTTTAATTTACTCAATATACAACTTCAATTTAACAAACCGATTAAGGCCATCTTTAAGATGAGATGTCCTGGAAGCCAACGTGTCCCAATGTCCACCCACTCTGGCGTATTCTGGAGGGTGTGGTAACAAACATGAAACGAGAACTTTATAATGTGTTCTACAAATGTCACGTAACCACACACATACGTGATCACTTTTCAACTTTTCAATTGCACTTTCAGTTTGTCCTGAAATATATACAATGAGAAAAATGAAATAATACAAATATCATCTGCATGTACATCTGTATAATATGCTGTGATGCTACAATACACAATATTTAGGTATTTTAGGTACAATATGGTTGTAGGTTGCAATATGGCATACATACCATCTGTTGAATATGCAGTAACATGAAACCAGTGGAAGAGCATAGATATAAGTCTTCCTAAAATTTCAACTGGGGAATCTTGATTAGGAGTACACAAACCCACCAACAACCACACGCCGTATCGTCCCAATAGCTGTCTCTCTTCCACTGTGATGTTGTCTGTTGGTAGATTCAAGTTAATCATTGGCCTAGGTGATTCATTACCATCCTTTGTTCCTGTTTCTACATTCAAAGGCTTGGCTTCTTTCAAAAGACTACAAGGAAGTGTTTTCTTGTTATTATATCCATAGAACCAAATTATTACAAAAATGGACATTATAAACGGTTTCACTATTTAAACAAATATGATTATTGATATACGAGGGTGGATTGATAAGTCTGGTAAAAATGAAACAAAGAGTTACTTTTTTCGAATGGATGATATTTATTTTTCAACTTTATCTTCTTTTAGAGCTATACACTTGTGTTAAATAACTAGTCTTGAGTTTGGGTGAGGGAGGGAATAATAACAACACGACTGTTATAACCCATTTATTTTAAACAATATATCGATGACTCGACTATACCGCGATCTAAACCTCACACACACAACTGATACAACCGACCACATCCACGCCTGGATAACGACTGCCTTTCGCTCGGCCATTCTTACACAATCAAAGCATTCTCTCTCACACACACCACTATCATCGCATCTTTCATTCTCCTTCATACCCAAGCTGTCACCTTTCATATAAATTTCTAACACTTGGTTAGACGATGCTAGAGTTTTTTGATCCCCTCTTTGTAGTTATCTTTTCCAAGGCCCTGAAAATACACCATAGTTTCGGAGATAATCTCCAAATCAGTTGCAAATCTTCATCCCCCAAGCCATTTTTTTCATGTTTGGTTAAAGGTAGGAATCATTGAGAACCAGGTCAGGAAAATGTAGTGGATGGGGAAGCATTTTGAAGCATGACTCCACCAACTTGGCCTTTGCAATGGTGGAAGAATGAGTAGAAGCATTATCGTGGTGAAA
The DNA here is from genome assembly GCA_947579605.1 of Athripsodes cinereus. Taxonomy (NCBI): domain Eukaryota; kingdom Metazoa; phylum Arthropoda; class Insecta; order Trichoptera; family Leptoceridae; genus Athripsodes; species Athripsodes cinereus. Next base: position 8,917,860 of record OX388308.1, on the reverse strand, counting down.
CAGGATTTTCTTTTTGGCAAGATGATGCCGTTTTGCTTTAGATTCATGATTCAACTGGACCAAAAGTGTAGTGTTATACTCTCCATTAATTATTTTCCCTTTTAAGAGAAAATCAATTAAGACTGTACCTTGTGCGTCCCAGAAAACCTTAGCCATAGCTTTGCCTGCTGATGGAACCACCTTGACCTTCTTCGGAGTACTTCCACCGGCTTCCACCCTCTGCTTGGTTATTATTTTTTCTCGGAGTACTTCCACCGGCTTCCACCCACAGCTTGGTAATTATTTTTTCTCTGGTGTGTAAAGATGAATTCTTGTTTTATTTACAGTGATAAAACAGTGTAAAACTCATCTGGATTTCGTTCAAACAGCCGAAAATTAGCCTGGGAAAGTGTCACTCATTCACGTTTTTGGTCAATAGGTCAAACGTAGCAGCCATTTTGCTGAACTTTAAAATATGCATGAAATACGATGAAAACACGTTCATATGAGTTGTTTAAAGTGTTGGCTACCCCTTTCAACTTCATACATCGATCTCCCAATACAATATCATGAATTTTCATGATAATTTTTGGAGAGGTTACCTCAATTGGACGTCCTGATCGAGAAGCGTCTTCAGTGCTCATTCTACCCACAATGAAATTCAGTTAACCACTTGTGAATCATCTTAAGTTACAGATAAGGTCCACCATAATATTTATCAAGAGATTTGTTTGTGATGGTTTTTTTGCGTAAAAAGTAATGTGTAATCAACACTCAAAATTCACTTTTTTCCATTTTAACAGCGAAAGAACGACATTTCTGGTCTAAACGACTGACAAAGCATTGCTAATTCAAATATCAGTATGAAATTTTGTGTAAGTATCCTTAAAACAATGATCTCTCATGACAAAATATGGGAGTTTTACCTACCAATAAAACTCTTATTATGTTGTCTTCCTTATCCAGAATATTTATTGTGGGAGAGACTTCAACTATCTTGTCTAAATGTCGTACTTCCCGCCATTTTCTTCTTCCTTTGTTTTGAATATACACACCCCTTTTTAGTTACTACCCCTGTCACATGGTGGTGAGGCGCTTTGCAATATTTCGTCAATTGATTTCTCACAAAGCAGGCGTTAAGTATATTCTGGATAAGGAAGACAACATAATAAGAATTTTATTGGTAGGTAAAACTCCCCTATTATGTATGGTCTGTCCTTATCCAGAATATTTATTGTGAGAAGTGTTTGTTATCGCCTTTGTGACAGGGTATATGGGGTTGATGTCAATTGTGATGGATGTTAATTGTTATTTACTGGTTGAAAATGTTTTAGAATAGATCTATCTTGCGATACAATTACTTCTTTTCTATAAAATCTCTTAAAAGTATACCGCTTCTCCAATTCCCTCTTTGAAGTATTTCTTCAATTGGTTGATTTTCTAGCCAACCTAGAGAAGCCACTGCTGAACGTGTGCTACCTGCAGTTGCTTCGATTCCGGCATCCCGAAGTACAGATTTCACCCAGCCTCCGATAACAGTTCTAGATGCTGCTTTTACTTTGCCAACCGTTGATATAAACAAATTTGTAATATCATCATGGCCTTGTTTTCTACATTCTGATAAAGCAGAAACTTTTCTAAGCCAAAACACAGGATCCCAACCTTTTTCTGAGGCAGCATAAAATTTCCAACCTGCCTGGCGAAATTTGTCTGAATCTGTTTTTGATCCAAACTTAGGCCACAATATAATATGATCTCCATTGTCTACAAAACCAGATGGAGATAAATGTAACAAAGTAAGATCATGTACTCTTCTTCCTGAAGCAAGCAGTAGTATTGTAGCACAACGTCTAGATGCCTCAAATAATGAATGTGATGTTGGTGGGTTACACTTCAACCAATTACATACATCTCTAGGATCCCAAATTGGTGGTTTAACTTTTTTGTCCGCCGAGTTGCTTATTCCCTTTATGATTCTCTTCACCAGAGGGTGGTTACTGAGACTTGATTCTTGATTAGGATCAACCATTGTCGCAACCACAGATTTATGCAACATAATAGTGCTTGGAGACAACTTCTCAACACTACTCAAGTGTACCAAATATTTTGATAACTTCAATGCAGATGGTTGACGGGCATCCGCATTACTATTCAAGCACCATCTTTCCCATTTTTTCCACGCTTGTTTGTAAATAGTCATCGTCGATGGTCTCCAACTTGCATTCAATAGCTTTTTCTTGATCTGTCCAATCTTTTGTTATTTCTTCCCACCCCCAATTTTCCACACTTCTAGATGAAGTTTCTGGATTTGTGGAGGGTGGAGTCCTGTGCTTGTGTCGATCAGATTCATTTCTAAGTGCTCTATTTTTATTGGTGGAGCCAGAGCACGATTCTTTAGATCTGGCATCCAGAAGACTTTGTTCCATCTGGGGACTACTAGAAGGTAGGTCCCTACTGCCTCGTTTAAGTGAGCAAGGACTCGTGGGATTAGACAGGGTGGAGAAAATACCCATGCCAGGTGAAACCTCCATGACTTGCTGAATGCATTGTGAAATATTGCCTTCTTGTCTCTGGGATCTATCGAGACATACTGACATACAACATGTGCCATCTTTGATGCAAATAGATCCACTTCTGGTGTACCCCATTTGTAAAATATCTTCTGCAATGCAGGAGTCAGGAGATGCCACTCTGGAGGTAGATTCTTTGTCCGAGACAAACTGTCTGCTAGTTCGTTGTACCTCCCCGGTAGATAATAGGTCTCTAAGTGTATATTGAGAGCATCCACTAATCTGAAGATTTGGTGAGTCATGTAAAGTAGGCTCATCGATTTCGTGCCACCTTCGTTTCTGAGGTATGCTAGCACTGTCCGATTGTCTGATTGTACAAGACATGAAGAATTCTTCAAAATCTCTTTCTGCGACCTGATGGCGCCCCAAATAGCAAACATTTGCTTAAGATTGCTGTGCCAATGGTTTTGCTGTTGGGTCCATTTTCCTCTTACCAGCACATCATTCACTTGAGCTCCCCACCCTTGGTTCGCTGCATCCGTCGTCAGAAAATGAGAGACCCCTTGTCTGAACAATTGTTTTTCGCCCTCCAGATTTCTCAACCACCATTTTAGTTCCTTTCTTACTACATTTTGTAATGCTAATAGCTTTCTGGGCTTCTTGGCTGGGAGATTTCGAGCTGTCACCTGTATTTGACGGCAATGTAATCGACCTCGTGGTATCACAAATGTAGCAAAATTTAGCTTTCCTAGAATGCTTTGAGCGCTTTTTAAACACCATTTTTTCTCTGTGAGCAGTTTTACTAATGACTTTCTCAATGATAGTTTTTTGGAGTTTGTCAGTTGCATTTTGCAGATTCTCATGTCCCATTCTATCCCCAGATACTCTATAACCTTCACTGGATTCACTACACATTTTTGTATATTGATCGTCCACCCAAGGTGTTGTAAATATTCCAGTGCTTGACGTGTCTGTTCTTTCAGGATGGACTTGTGTTGGTGAACTAGGAGGAAATCGTCCAGGTAAACAACTACTCGAATTCCCTGTTTCCGGAGTGTCTCTGCTACCCAGTTTGTTATCAAGGCAAAAATCCTTGGAGAGCTGCACAGACCTTGGGGGAGGCACGTCATTTGTAGTACTTGATCTTTGTAGATCGTTCTCAGAAATCTGCGTTGACTCTTGGCTACTGGTATGTGAAAATATGCCTGTGACAGATCTATCTTCGTCACAAAATCCCCAGGCTGCAGAAAATTTGGAATCTGAAAATGTGAAATCAGAGAAAAACTCTTTGCTTGGCAAAATCTGTTCAGTCCTTTTAGATTGAGTATTGGACGTTGTGTTCCATCGGACTTCTTGACCAAGAACATTTGTGAGAGAAATCCTGGATTTCTCGGGGCTATTTCTAATATTTTTTCCCCCATCATCTTTTTGATAGCTTGATCTAAGTCTAGGGTACATGGCCGATGAAACTTTTTGCATAGGGTGGGTTTCAGAAGGATTAGTGGAGGTTTCTGAATGAATGGAATTCTGTAGCCTTCTATTATTTTCAGAATTATATTTGGGGCTTTTGCCCTCTGCCATTCTTTCAAAAAATCTTTTAATTGTCCTCCTCGAAACCCTTGTATAGAGTCATTTTTGTTTACCGCCCCTACGAAAGACTTGCCTTCCGCGGGTCGATTTCTTCTCTTCACCTTTTCTGCTGGAGCTTGGCTGCCAGTTGGAGGTAGCCTGCCAACTGGTTGAGGGTCTGGAGGTTGAAGCATCGAGGTCTGCCCGTCGATGCCGAAATGGCTTGGTATTTGAAGTAGTGGACTTGCTCTGCCTTGGAGCATTTTGTCCAAATACTTTATTTACACCTCCCAGCTTTTGGATCTGGGAGGACAACATCTCTTCATTGAAGAGATGACTTCTTGTCGGTGGAATTCGCTTTATAGCACTTTTGTTGTGTGCGGAACAATTATTCAGGAGCTTATCCCTTCTGTACTCTATCATCTCAGCCCTCTTCCCACAACATATTTGTAACATATCATCTGATATTTTGTTATAACCTCCTTCACTGGAGAACTTTTCCTGCAGCTTTTCTTGCAGAGTGTGAGGACTGAGGCTATCTTTCTCATTATGACTCCATTCAATCACCTCCCTTAAAGAGGTTTGTAGAGCCTCTCTTTGAAGTAGAACTGCATGAGAGAGAGCTGCAAAAGCTTTTACCATGAGAGGGAAAAGCTGAGAGGTTTCACTGTATTGACAAAGGATGTCTGTATTAACTTCCAGTTCTTTAAAACCTGGATCAGCAATATATTCTTTCAGTGCTTTATTATACCTCACACTGTTCCACTCTCTTGAATTAAAATGCTGAAGACGCTCAATCATCTCCAGCATTTTTTCATTTGGAGCCATTACAGGTGGCTCCTTAAGAGCGACTGACGGTTCAGGTATTAAAAACGCAGCACTAGTTGTCGGAGTCATATGGACCGAGGTCTGCCCGCCGGCCGATATTGTCTCACCAGTGGACACCGGAGTCTGCCTGCCGGTATGCACTTATATGTCCTCTATTAGACGATCAGAATAAGCTGGGGTCTGCCCGCCAGCAATTTCTGATGCGTCATCCAAATCAGAGATGTTCTGCACATCCCTATTATATACATATTCTTGAAGTTGTCTCATCTGCTTTGACAATTTTTTTGCGGAAGAAAATCATCCTTCGCGATGATTTTCTTCCGCATTTTGATTCTGAGGCAGAAGAAGACGAAGACGACGTAGATGATCTTCTAGGTCTTTTACTTTTAAGGGATGCTTTGTTAACATCCGCCATTTTGCTTCAAATTTTCAACAAATGCAATAAAAATAATGTTTTTCACCACCATCTAATATTACAATACACAACAAGGCGTCCTTTCGCAAAGTAATCACATTACATCACAAACAACAATAACACGCAACAGGTGATTGAAACACAAAAGGGCGTCTTCCGCGATTGATGTTTCAAACAAAGAACAAAGCGTCTTTTCGGATTAATTCCTAACAAAATGTATCACAAGCACTTGTTAAGTACTTTTAGCAATCGAAAATGGTTTAAAAGTTAATTGCGAAGTATTTTTCTTTGTTTCAATTGATATTGAAAATGTGAACTTCGCAAACACGCACGACACACGACAAAAGTTGATGTCAATTGACGAAATATTGCAAAGCGCCTCACCACCATGTGACAGGGGTAGTAACTAAAAAGGGGTGTGTATATTCAAAACAAAGGAAGAAGAAAATGGCGGGAAGTACGACATTTAGACAAGATAGTTGAAGTCTCTCTCCCACAATAAATATTCTGGATAAGGACAGACCATACATAATATAATTTATTTGCTAGTATTAACGCTTCATTGATTTTTACCTGACTTATCAATCTGCCTAGGTGTGTATATGATAAGATATTTTTGTACTGTTTACCTAACTATAGCTTCTACCAGGTAAGTGTGCATTTCAGTGTCCATCTGAGTGGCAGGTGGAAGGCTACGATGGACTACATGATCACCACCACGTCTGGTATTATGCCTGTTGGTGTGACACTGTTGGCAATACCTTATGGGGTGGTTTCCATTGTAACTGGCACATTCACTTGAAAAACAAATAGAGAAGGCTGATTTGTCTGATGCTCTACAATTCTAAAACACAAAATCAGAGACAACAATAAAACAAGTGTAGACATTAACTTACAAATGTAGCATCTAATCTTTGAGCAAATTTACAAATAATATTTAACTAAGGATGTGGCACGAAATGGACCTTTAAAATGGATTTTATGAGTGAAATAACTAAAGTAAATATATTTAAACCACTTACTTTGTTCTCACAAACCATAGATACTTGTTGCATGGGATGTAAAATATCAAAAAACCGTTGATTGGGATGTTCTCTATGAATTTCATTGGCACACTCAATGCACAAGTATAGTGGGGGTGGTGAGTCTGATGCGAAGGTTACACTAATGCAATGATCATAACAGACTTTAGCAGCTTCAGCATTGCCCGCATTAGGACACATATCTCTTTGACAAACAAATGGAGTCAAATCATCTAAAACACAGGCACTTATACTAGTTTCTCAAGAAATACATAACCATTCTTCTTCTCTTCTCATTATGCAATTAACCCAGATCAACTGGCTGTAGGTACATTTTCAAAACACATACATACTATAATTTATTGATGATTCTTTTTAACAATTTATTTATTAGTAATAATGCTAGTGTATTTCTATTGCGTATTGAACACTTCATTAGTTTGTTTTGGTCAATCGACCTCAGTAAACACTCTACCTTGGGCACATTAAAGGTAAATACTTTCAAATAGCATTTATTATCAAGTTCAATTTGTTTCTTACGTTTTGGATAAATGAAAGTCCCAATTGACTACCAACACGACTTGTGTCAGGATTGGGTGACGTCACCTACATTGATTGTAGTCGAGTAAACTTTGATCAAATCATCTCAATACATAGCATTGCTTAGATTGTCCCCACAGTTGTAGATGAAATGTTGAGATATAAATTGGCCTGGAGTCCACAGCCACTCAGGCCAGAGGAAAACTTTTCTACGAAATTGATTCACATTACTTTAGAATAGATAATATGATCACACTTCAAGAAAATGTACTGCTGTGCAGAAAAACCTTCTAAAAAGTCTCTAAATTTTTGTTTTTTAAACAAGAAACATATCAAATGACTTAATAAGTAAGTTGTTTTATTGGTCATCAGGAAAAATAGTTCAAAATGTTATAAATTTCAATAGTAGAGGGATGTGAATGCGAAGAAGAGAAAGATATGTGTGATGGTGGTGTGAAGGAGACCAAGAATAGCAGGGTGCCTGGAAGTGGAAAGTTAGAATGGGGAAGGCCAAACAGTTGAGAACTCGCAGTCATGCAAAATGGTAGTGTGCGTGAGGGATTTATAATACGTGTGTAAGTAAGTCGAGTCGTCGCGTTAGTGTATTGTAAATGTCATTATAACAGTCGTGTTTGATTTCATTAAAAAATTGTAAATCAATATTTTGTAAGTCTTCTAGGACCTTATTGATTTAGAATACTTCCAACATATTAAAAATCATAAGAATCTGATGATTTTTTTGCCAGTTAATCTGAGTTAAAAAAAAGCAATATTATATTCACGGCATAATAAATTGTAAATAATAATATATTGGATGCACATTATATATTGACCACCTACAAAATGAAATAATCTTATGAAAATAATGAACTGATGATCTCTTGAAAATGAAAAAAATCAAGTAAATTTGAAACACATGAAACTATCATGTAAGGCTTAGAAAATAAAATGTGACCTTATTTGGTAGTGCATTGGATGGGACATGAACCCGCAACCTATCCTCATACGAGGTGTACTTTGTTTAATTAAGCTACCAGGAGACGTACAGAAAGGCTTATACATAATTGATTCCTTATATATTAATTTTTAAAGGTTTACATACATAACCTCATACAATGGTTGCTTATCTAAACAAAATTACAGTAAAACCTCAATATAATGGAACTCTATTTAACAGACTTCGGATATAATGGATAAAAAATTTGGTCAATGTAAAAAAAAATTTAAAACGCCCCGTTAATTAAATACATGCTTGAATTCAAGTTTCCCCACGTGTTAACAATCCATATCTAAATACATACAGTGTATTTTAAAGAAAAAAGTGATTTATTTTAAACAATTTTTATATTACAGACTTTCCACTTAAGAGACACACCCTCCCCCCAATTTTTTTTTTTCACCAATAAATATTTTGAAATCCCCAAACAGCAATAGTATTGCTGGTATAAGGGGATACAAATAGGGGATTCGATCCCGGCCCTTTTTTCTAATCCCGGGATTTCGGGATTATCTACAGTTGATATATCGTATCGATAATGTAAAGTGGTAACAAAAATTCAGTAAACCATGTCAATATCAGTTTTTTTTTCATTTATCTGGCAATGAATTTAAGTTTTTGAATCTGCAAAAATTCGGTTAAACAAAATTATACTTCAAACATCTTCTAAAATAAACAAACAAGGCACGTATGATTTATAAAACTAACAACTTAACTTTTTTATATTTTTAAATTGTATTCTTGTATTTGTATTTATTTCATAGTTTTAACCCAGAACAGTTTTAGTTTAGTGGGGCAATATATTCTATAATGTTGTTTTTATGTTTGTTTGTATGTACTATTTTGGAATATTTTTTTTAAATCAACTTAGACTTATTTAGCTTAACCCATAACAAAAAAATACATACTACTGGGATCGTTTAAACTAGTATTTTTAAATTAAATTGTCCAGAGACTTTATGAATTATTTATTTGAATTATGTCGGTGAGTGATTTTTTGATGCTATTTTTTAAAATATCAAATCGCTCAAGCATTGTTAACCTTTAACTGTGGACGTGATTTAATTTTTACACTACCTTGGATGTGAGGCCTCACAGACTGTCATGTTTAAATCCATATTTTATAATAAACACTTATAATATCGCTTAAAAACTGAAGCCATATTAAATTATTGGCACATAATAATAAAATATGGGATATATTAAAAAAAAATAGGTATTATAGTACTTAGGTAATTTTTACACTACCTTGGATGTGAGGCCTCACAGACCGTCATGTTTAAATCCATATTTTATAATAAACACTTATAATATCGCTTAAAAACTGAAGCCATATTAAATTATTGGCACATAATAATAAAATATGGGATATATTAAAAAAAATAGGTATTATAGTACTTAGGTAATTTTTACACTACCTTGGATGTGAGGCCTCACAGACCGTCATGTTTAAATCCATATTTTATAATAAACACTTATAATATCGCTTAAAAACTGAAGCCATATTAAATTATTGGCACATAATAATAAAATATGGGATATATTAAAAAAAAATAGGTATTATAGTACTTAGGTAATTTTTAGTCTATTTTTGACAAAGCCATAATTTATTCAAAAACTATGATCTAAAATCCAATCAAAAACATAATATTCCTTCTTTTCTAAAATTATAATATATAAAAATAATAACTAAGCGAGAAAACTAAAATTCTGACAAATGACTAATTCACGTAATTTATTGACAAAAAGTTTAGAGTATTGCAGACAAATGGGCTGTCTGCATCCAATAAAAACATATGATATCTTTATTTTAATTTTTTTGGACAAATTCTGTTCATTTTCATCACTTTGCTGTACAAATTCTGATTATTGCGTTAGAAATTCTTCAATGTCATCTTCGATATCCGACTGATCCGAACCAAGTAATATATCATTCAATTCTTCTTCAAAAGAAGAATCAGTCGCTTGAAATATGTTTTTCTTGTAAATTACTCTTCCGAACTTTCAAATGGTCGTTTTTTAGCCATTTTGTACTTACAAAAATTAAAAAAAAATACAAATTTTTCCGATGAAAATATTTTGTATGATAAATATGGACAAGCGGTCTGACGGGCCGCTCCCAATTTTTCAAATAACATAACTTACGTACCAATGAACAAATGACGCGGCCTCCACTCAAAATGGTTATCTCACAACTAAATACGAAGCTACCTGAGCTAGGTAGCAGTGCAGAGAGGGTGGAAGGATCCAAACTAACAAAACAAAATTGATGCGGGGCCTGTGAGACCGCACGTCCACAGTAGAAGGTTAAGAGACTATTCCAACGCGATTTGCACTTAAACAATAAATTAATTTTTTAATTGAATTTTCCATGTTCCTTTTCAATATAGTTTTGAAGCATAATATCATTCTTCAAAGATGCTCTATTGAAAATAAGAACCACTACAAACTTTCTTTACGACTTCATTAACATTCCAGTCATTGGTCAAACTCACCATTACCGGTTTTATAGATTAATCCTGAGTCAAGTTCTTCATCAATAAAAGGCGATAGCCGTTTATGTATTCAATAAATAAATAAATAAAATATCATCACTGATAGGTTCATTTGCAGGTATTTATCTATACAATAAATCACAAACGGCTAAGTGAATACGTGTGCAAAACAAACTAGGTGCTTTACATTTACAAGTTTTCTAACCTTCAGCATAGCATTTGGACCATCAGTAACTATTGCCACAATATCGGTATCTAGTGAGATATCGAACTCAGAATAGCACTCTTTTATGATACTAACACAAGCTTCGGATGTCAGTGATTCATTGATGCTAATGAGTCCCAAATTCTTGACTTATTGTATTAATCCCGAAAATTCTTAAATTAAATCCCGGGATTTTCGGGACTAAAATACGACCGGGATTCGGGATCCCGGGATCGAATCCCCTAGATACAAGACAAACAAATATTTATTCCAAATTATATCAAAATGACAAACACAATTACAATTACTCCCTCTCTTCAATTAGTTGCTTCCTCAGTTTTTTATTAAAAAGCCCAAGGCTATTAGTTTCCTTAATGTGGTTAGGCAACGAATTAAATAATCTAGAGAAATCTATAGGTACCTTTCTCGATTAGTACGCGGTGTGTCACATCTTGTGTGCTCTCTCATTCTAGTGAATCTACTGTGAATATTATTGTTATAGTTCAAATTCATGTTCGATTTAATAATTCCATGTTTCACTCTGTACATCATCTTTGCCTTTTCCATGTAAATTAGATCATCCAAATTAAGCATGTTAGTTAGTTTATACAGTTCAGTGGTTCTTGAATCACCCCAAATTAAATATTACTTTATCGCATTATTCATCAATCTTTGGACTACTCTGCAGAGTTGTGAACTGCACTGTGATCACAGAGCCATGCCATACTCTATTCGAAGAACCACAAAAGCATTGTAGATTAGTTTTTTTGTCTTTGTATCAAACACATTAGATCTCCTCAGTAAACCTATTATTGGAGCAAGTTTTTTTAAAAGAGTTTGAATATGATTCAACCATGATAACTTTTCATCAATTTCAAGTCCCAAGTATTTAACACAATTGCTCTGTTTTATTTCAATTTGGTTTATTACCAGTTTTAGACTAATAGGAGGTTTATTCATGAAATTCGTTTCAGCATTAATTGTAAGTGAGTTTCTATTCAACCATGAAACATATATTTAAATCAAAATTAATCAGGTTTTCTAAACTTTTCGCTTCACTACTACTATATATCAAAAGTGTATCATCGGCATGAAAAAAATATTTCCCCTGTAGGTTTGCAAACCAAAGATCATCAATGTAATAAATACAACAATGGACCAAGTATTGATCCCTGTGGCACCCCGACCTCGACAGGCAACCGTTCACTAGAGCTTTCAAGATTCTTTGTTATAATATATCTTTCCTTTAAATAACTTTGCACTTGAGGGTAACATGGTTCACCGTGACAAATGCCTTAGACAAGTCGATAAATATAGATATAGTCCGTTATATATATAAGAGGACTATATATAATAGTCCGTTATATCGGGGTTTTGCTGTATAAGGAATTAAAATTTATACCACATTTAATGCACATTATGATCCACAATATGGGAACCAGGGCGAAAGCTGAAATTTTATTGTGTGATTATTGTGGTAGCAGTAATTGTATCAAGAGGCAGTGGGGAAGAGGAGCCGAGGTGATGCCAACGAGACAGTTGAGTCAGTTATGTTTGAGATTTTGCAGTGAGTCCATTGTATCAACATTGATATCACAATTATTTATTCCAAAGCATTGATTTTATATTGAAATTTTTGTTGTTTCTTTCAGTACCTACCTATTGTAATTTTTAACACCAATTTATGGGTTTTTATTAGTTATTACCTATACATGGCAACATATGCCGTAAACAAATGTATAAACAAATAAATAAATGTGGTAGACCAATATTAATACTTACTAGAAAATTTACAAAGTAGTCCCTTTCTATCAAACAAATTCTGATTGAAGGCAGGCCAATGGTAAAACAAGAGTTTTGCAGCAGATGCCCTAGCCCCAGCTGTACCATATGCAATGACACATAGAACATCCTTCACAACTGTTGGTTTCATGGTCATCAAGCATTCCAGTAGCTGGCAGTGGTGCGCTGAACACATAATAACACAATGTTCATACAAAATATTATTGATATGTCGTATTCAACAATGTATGTACGAGTGCTGCCTATCTCTATCTTGTATGTACTAACCAGGGTTAGAAGAATATTGGAAGACCATCATTATCACAGCAGCAACAGATTGAGAAGCCTGACTCTCAGATTCATCCCCCTCGTAATGACGAGCTATGAAATAAATCATAACAATATTAGACATCAATTATTACAGTTACAAATTGACAACAACACTGAGATAGATTATTATGTGATGAGATGAGAAGAAACACTTACTTATTGTAAAAGGTAAAATGTAAAAACAGAGAAGATTAATTATCTCTTGATGTAATGACACAGGAAATACTGCTACACATGAAGCTGCCAGGTAAGGTAAGTTGTCAATCATATCGTATTCAAGAAATGGTAATAAACATCCCAGGCATTGCAGGATTGACTGGCCAAATGCTGAAAAAATCACAAATAAATCATTTTATTGCAACAATTGTGGATTTTTGAAGATGAATCTCTTTGAGTCAAATTGTAGATCCATTAGTATACATGGAAGAGAGGAGGTGAAAGATTGATGATTGACCTTTTGTGAGAGGCTTTTCGTCTTAAGAAGGTTACCACGGACACCAGAGTGCACCAAGGCGTCGATTTGGAAACGGATCATTTCCTTTTTATAATATGTAGGATATATCTCTTCTCTGGCTGGTGTTCAAGAACTCAAAGGACAAAGCCATCTAAGAGGCTGGGAGTTGGAAAATGAAAGAAAGGTGAAAGATTTAGCGCGCATGTGGGAAAATAATGTACATTGAATGAGTAATGGGAAGTAATGAAAAGTGGAGGGTGCAAGAGAAGTATGTGGTGAAATTACCGTTGGAAGGAAGAAAAGTGATGCATGATTGAATGACAATGTGAAACAGTCCGTGGAAAAGAAGAAGAATGCGTGGAAGATTTGATGAATATAAGACAGCGAAATGAAGATAAAAAGGAGCGAAAGAAATAAATTTACAGAGCTTGCACAAAAAAATTGCGAGAAGTTGTGGAAATGAGAGATGAGATGGGTGAGGAAGTAAATTTAGTGAAAGGGATAAAAGAGTAATGGTTACATGTTAGTGAGTTATGAATGTGTTAAGAAGAAGGAAAGAGTATTTTGAAGAATTGCTTGAATGTGGTGGTGTAAATGCAAGTGAGTACAATATAGTGGAGATAATAACATGAAGGATAATGATGAGATATGTATAGTGTGGTAACGCTGTAGGGATTAGGGAATGATTGAGTTTCAATTGAGCTCCTTAAGGACGTTACTTCGGAGCACTGGAGAAAGGCGATCATCACACTAGTGGAAAGACTTTAGACTAAAATTTGAAAGTTATCGGGTTATTAGCTTGCTGAGTTCAATAGGGGAAGTGTATGGTAAAAAAATTATTGAAAGAGTGCGAAAGACAACTGAGGGTAAGATGTATGTAGTTGCGAGATAGTGAAGAATGAGAATATCAAGAGAATGAACGGATGTGAGGTGAGTATTGTAGATAGAATGCGTAAAAATAAGTTTGAATAGTTTGGAAATGTGGAGTGAACGGAAATTAAAAGGATAACGAAGAGGGTGTATTAATCTGAAAGAGGAGGTGTTGTGAGAAAGTGCACATATCCAAAAACTACATGGCTTGACCATGTGGATCAAATTCTCAAGGACGGTTACGTAAGAGAAATCGGCATACATGTATGAGAAATTGGATGAATGTGGAGGAAGCGAAAGAAGTATGTAAGGATAGATAGACATGATGTTCCATTCTATCTGTCTTCACCACCTGGAACACGGCACAAGGGTATAAGATTAGGGTGCTTCTTATTTTTCGACTTTTGAAAAATTATCGCGTCAACCCGCCATTCGGTTCTATCACCTAAAAAACGAACCTATGATTTTTATTTCATTTTTAGAAGAGGTTTTAGGAGTCGCTACCGCCTGTCAAAGTTTAAAAAAAAATGATTATGATAACTTCCAGCTCAATGCTTATAAAACAGTTATGTTATTCATTCAAACACGATAAAAGAGAAAAAGAAGACGCCCTGGGACAATAGGTGGGGTAGATAAAGTTAATTTAAAATAAAATGGCGAAGGAAACAAAGAAAAACGCTGGCCTTCAACGTTTGGTAGATTGAGAAAAAAGAAATCCCTGCAAGAAAAGTGCATACTATCCTCTTCTACTACCAGTAGTAGCAGTGATTGTTGGGAGTCTTGCCTCTGTCAATATTTCTGTTTTAATCAAACACAACTTTGAAGCTTGTATCACCTACTGTCAACCTCACTCACTAATGGCCGGTCTCAATAACATAACCGAGGTAGCCTTGTCATCGCGATCCGAGATAAAATTCCAATTTGTATCGTTCTTCGACCCGCGTCTCAATAAAGAAAAAGTAAGTGGCCAGAGATAGATAGGATTCCTATCGCTGTTCCTTCCGATTACCATAGTTACCGTGTGGCGGTGTTGATTTTCCTGTTTTCATTTCTCGTCGTGTCATCTTTTTCGGTGCGTGTATTGTCTGCTGCATTTGTAAATAACGAAATTAATATGGAATGGTCACTAAATGTAAGTAAATAATACTGTTTTCTTTTTAATGATCATATAATATAATATTATGTAGTATTATATTGTATGCTGGAATCCGTGTCACAGTTCTGTGCAGTTGTAAGAAATAACACCAGCCTTGTTGTATATCTGATAAATAAATGCCTTAAATTTCAGGTGAAAGCAAAACCTCTTGGAAAGGACCAGGTGTTGTTGTTGTTGTTAGATATATATTGAAGGAGACCCACCGATCACCCGGATAGCGCAGAAGTCTGGGGACTTCCATTTATCCGAATTCTACACTGCACAAAGTTTGTCTACACCGGAGGCGCCACAGTGGGCAGCCTGAGGGGCTGGATATAATCAAATATCGGTTATTACCAAATCCACCAACGCAACCAACAACAAATTAAAAGGCGTAGAAGGCGATTGCGAGCCAATATTCTGCTGACACGGGAGATTTTCGGCGCTCTGAGCAGCTGCGACTGAAGTGGGAGAATTTGAAGAAAGCTGCCAGGAAGCGATTGTTGTTTATATTAGTATAATTGTATCCAAACATGGTAAAGGCTTGTGCCGTGTATTTTTGTAAAATAAAATATATAGGTATATATACATGTATGGATAAATAATAGATTAGTTTTGTTTCATGTTTAACCTGTCCGTGAGTGAATAAAGAAAAAATAAAAGTGTATGGCAGAGTGAATTAATTCAACATTCACTTTTTGAATATTTTTTTATTGCATGTTATAGAAAATGATCCCTAGAATAAATGTTCATAAGGAACCAACTCTCAAAAATTAATAATAACGAAGTTATACAACAAAAACAATTTTGATACGTCATGTCTGCTCCGGTATTGTCAACAATGGGTTCAACATAGGAATATTTATTATTATTAAAAATATTTATTTTTATTTGTTTTTAACAAAAACTTATGTAGGTACTAAAAACTAATTAAATTGTCCAGAATCAGCACAAAAAGTTAAAAAAAAATCACAAAACACTCCATAAAATAACACCCATAGCGCACGAACGCACGCAGCAAAATGGTTTGCAACCGCGAGTGACGGCTAGGTATTTCAAGCGGCGGTCACGTGACATTTTGTACAGGCGATAAATAAGGTCTAAACACGCCTATTTTTGATTTTTTTCCTTGTGATTGGTAAAGTACATCCGACAGATTGGACCAATGATGAAATTGACGAATTTGGCGGGAATACCTAAATATTACTGGATCAAACGCACCGGTGCGTGCGTACTCCAGATCCCATAATATTTCTTGCACGCACCGGTGCGTTGGTACTCCTTTACAGGTTAAATATTTATTTAGCTATCAATTAAAACCAAAAAATGTTTACATATTAGACTTTATTATTTATTCCTATCTATCCTAGATGATGATGATGATGAAATGACTAAAGAATAATGTATTAACAGTGGACATAACATATGAGCGACAATTTTGAGATTCGGGCTCATGATGTCATCATTGAGCACTGAATCGCGTAAAAGTGATGTATTTCTGTGTATGTGTGTTTGTGTTGATGTTGATGAGAGGAAAATTGATCCAACTGATTTGTATATTGTTTTGACGTTGTGAATAGGTAATTGTATTGGTTTAATTTTGTATTGTGCTGGTAGATTTTGTTGAACGTTTGATGAAAGTACATGAGAACTGAAAGTTTGCTATTTGTAACAAATTCTTATATGTGTATTAATATTTCTAGCTGATTCTTTTATGTGTGTTAATGTTATAATTGAAATCCGACCCTCCGCACAAGCATTTAGTTGCTTATGGAGGGAGCATTTTTACTGTGTGTTTTATTGTTTTATTAATGTAATATCAATGTATACTGTGTATTTATGAATAAAATAAATAAATTTAAAAAAAAAATAAATAAAGAAGCTTATAGGATATGTAACGAGAAGACGTTACACGTAGTGTTGGCACTATTTCTGTCAACAAATTATTCACTTCAGTTTTGTTCAAACGGAACCGGTATGTGAACTCTTTGCTCGAAAGTTCGGGCATATAATCAATTCTCTGTTATTGCTTCTTAGGATCTTCGTCAGAATAAAATACTCCAGCTTCGAATAATTCTAAATCGCTTGAAAACATTTTTTATTTTGCCACAACCTCAAAAAGTCAAAACACTTAACTCCACTGTCAATCTGTCAAAATCCGGCGATAACAAAATCATATAAAAATTTGTTACCACGGATACGACAAGCAACTTGAGTTAGGATATTGAAACGCATTTTCGTTGATTTCCATACATTCTATAACTCGCAGCACTCCGAGAGATAGATAGAGAATTTGGATAGCGATTCTGTCTCAGCTTTGTTTATTGAAACGGAAAAACGGAAAGATAGATCGATTTTTAACAAAAGTTCGGAGATAGATCGCTTATTGAGACCGGCCGTTAGATGATCTCTTTATTGAAACATAGATATAACCAATAATAAACCATAGACAAATATGTATTAAACCCATAGATTTTTATATATAATACCTAGATGGAGTACTCGTATATATTTTCATTGTAATAAAGTGAGGCACCATTTTTCGGCTATTTTGACAGAACGGTTGGCGAAAAAAAGTGTGGTAAATCGCTAAAAACGTTTTCAAGAACTTCAAAAAATGTCCAATTACGTTTATATAAATGTAAAAATGATATCTTTTTATACAAATGCGAGAAATAGTCCATAAAATGTAGGAAACACCACACGCTTTCGCCAACCGATCTGTCAAAAATTCATAGATTTTTTGCCTCACTTTTGTAAACGAGTCAGGGTTCTAGGTTTTGTATGGAATTCTGTGATTAAACCTAACACCTTCTCCCAGTGATGAGTTTTATTTCTTAAGATCAATAATATAAAGAAACCTAAACAAAACATACTTCACATATTGCAACAAAAATATACAGTAACATAAATGCACTGTTACTACTACAAACAAGTAATCATCACCTATTAATAAAAAATACAACACATCACTGCAACTCTAAATAGGTTTCAAATATCAACATAATACATATAAGTAAACAAATCAGTATCTATAGAATATCTTTAGGTTAACATATCAAACTTTTACAATGTTTTTCAAATTTTACATAATTTAAAGACTTTGTCAAAGCATCTGCAATTTGATTTTCTGTTGGACAATAATTTAACTCTATTAATCCACTAATAAAATTCTCATGTATATAATGAAATCTCACATCTATGTGCTTTGATCTTTTATTAAATGAACCCACTTTAATTAACTGAATAGAACTTTGGTTATCAATATTTAAAATTATATTCACTTCACTGCACAAAATTTCTTTCATTAACGACTTCATATACATCACTTCTTTGCAACAATCTGCAGCAGCTATGTATTCAGCTTCTGTCGTTGAAAGTGCTACAACTAGTTGTCTCCTGGATGCCCAAGTTACTGGTCCATTGGCTAACATGATCACCAATCCTGTTGTACTTCTTCTCGTCAAAGGATCTCCAGCATAATCTGAATCACAAAACGCTTTGATTGTACTTATATCTGCATCATACTGAAACTTTATGCCTTTTGTCTTTGTTCCTACTAAGTACTTCAGTATTCTCTTCACTGATAAAACATCTTCGTTGCTTGGATTCTCTATCTTACGACTAGCTCGATTAACTGGTTGTGATATATCTGATCTTGTTCTTGTGGAAAGATATAACAAACTTCCTAATACCTCTCTATAAGGATAGTTATGACATGGAATAGCCTTCTCCTGAGATGTACTCGTATCATTGTAATATGGTGTATTACATGGTTTAGCATTACTCATGTTGTACTTTTCAAGTATGCTACTTATATAATTTGATTGAGTCAGTTTTATTCCATCTTGTGTATATTCAATCTCCATACCCAAATAACTTGTAGGTTTCTCATTTTTCTTCATATCAAATTTTTCTTCTAATAATTGCAGTACTTTCTTCAATTCTGTTTTATCAACACCCATAGCTAGACCATCATCTACATAATATAGTGCTATTATTATTGTATTTTCTTGATTTACAAAAATGCATCTGTCTGTTTTTATAGTATTATCCCAAGTCTTGCATAGTTGCTGTAAATGTTTCATTCCATCGTAAAGGTGCTTGTTTTAAACCATATAACGATTTATTCAGTTTACATACTTTATTTGAGTCTTCATACCCTTCTGGTATCTTCATGTAAATTTCATCTTTCACATCACTATATAAAAAAAGCAGTTTTTATGTCAAAGGTCATAATGTTTAATCATTTAGAAGAAGCTATAGCGAATAATGTCTTTAATGATGTTTGACTTACTACAGGACTATATATCTCTTCGAAATCCAAGTTACTTTTCTGTTCAAAACCTCTTACGACGAGTCTTGCTTTATATTTTCCATCATCCTTTTGTTTGAATAACCATTTATTAGAAAGAATCTTCTTATCATTGACTTCCTTTCTGTCTACCAGAGTCCAAGTATTGTTTCTGGCTAATGAGGACATCTCATCCTCAATGGCAATCTTCCACTTCTCTATATCTCTACTATTGATTGCTTCTTGATATGTTAATAATGCATAACTTCTCTATATCTCTACTATTGATTGCTTCTTGATATGTTAATAATGCATAATCATTGTACCTGATAGGTCTTTTAGTTGTCCTTTGAGTTCTACGAAGTTCCCCTTGTTCATTCACATTCTCTTGTTCCATCTCACTTTCTTCTTGTACACTATTATCTTGACTTTGTACACTATTATCTTGCTCTTCATTTTCAGTACTGTATTCGTCATCTTCTAATATCAATGACTCGATCACTTCATTTTCCTGATTAGCTTTGTCTAGAACTATTATTTTCTTTTCTTCGTTAAATTTTACATTTCTCGAAATAACGACTCTTCTTCTTATAGGGTCGTACAAGCGATACCCCATATTTGAATATCCAACGAATATCATTTTCTTTGATTTTGGATCTAGTTTCTTTCTCTGCACATCTGGTATTCTAGCATATGCATCACATCCAAATACTTTGATTAGACTGAGATCTGCCACTTTTTCATATTTCATTTCATAAGGCACTTTTTTGTTTGAACTACATGGTATTCTGTTTTTTAAATATGCAGCTGTCTGTACAGCATACCCCCAAAATGACTTTGATAATTTTGCTTCATGTATTAATGCTCTTGCATTCTCCATAAGAGAACGATTGAAGCGTTCAGCAACTCCATTCATTTCCGGTGTGTATGGTGGGACTGAGTCTAGAACCACACCATTTTTCTTACAATTTTGATACATCTTGCCTGTGTTGCGGTTGATTTGTCAAGGTTTGTGTTCCAATAATAAATAAGATGGTTCTGATATAATAATTATTTATTCACTGTTTAGGTTGATACATAATAATTATATACATGATATTTATTAACTCACGATATACACTCTATATTTAATACATGTTAGTTCCATATGTGACTATGATGTTAGGGTCGTATTTTACTTGCCAATATTGAATGTTGTCGACCGTATTTGGACTCAACTTATGCAGAGTGAATGGATCGGCGATTCCATTGATTCACGATGTGTCTACGACAGATGTTCGCGTAGCGATGGTTTTTAGTAAGTGTCTTTTTCTTGGTCTGGTTCTTCAATTTATACACTAAAGTGTGGGATTTGCTAAATCGACAGAATGCCATCTGTTCTTGTGTCCCACGCTGTGTTTACCATATAAGGTAATGTCTGAGTGTATGACGTTCGGCGTCTTTCTGTGTTGTAGAATCTGCTGACGAATGAAATGTCTGTGAACTTGTCGATGTTAATATTTACACGGTCGGTTTCTTTTGATTTACTTTCGCTGACAAATGACTTAGTTTGGGAATCTATGGTTAATCTAATTCACACAAAAATATAAATATGGGGATATACTTATATTCCCATACCTGATATAAACTCTTTAGCATTATCACATCTTATTTTACTTACTTCTGGGTTCTGCTTAAGAAATTGATTAAATATGTCAGCCACTTCATTCTTGTGCTTTAACAGGTGTACTTCTACAAATCTTGAATAATTGTCAATTATTGAAACAAAATATTTTTCACCATTCACAGTCGGTGGATTAATTGGACCACAAATGTCAGTGTGAACCATCTTCATACATTTTGTCTCTCTGCTTCTAGGCCCTTTACTCATAACTTCATTACACTGCTTTGCTAATGTACATTCTTCACAAAAATTTTCATCTGTAGGTAAACCCATTTCTTTTAAGGCTTTATTTGATGAGTGACCTAATCTACGATGCCATAAGTCTGTCGCTACATGAACTGAATTTTCACTAGGTGTAAAACTACTTATGTATTGACCATTTTCATTAAATTCTGCCATCACTATTTCTATATCTTTTCCTTTAACTATTGCTTTGTTATTCTGGAATATAATTGTAAACCCAGCCTTTTCAATATTTTTCACTGATATTAATTCACCATTTAAATTTGGTATATATAACACATCTTTTAACACAATCTGTATAGAATCTATTGATCCTCTTATATTTCCAATACCCGCTACTTTTAGTTTTGTTTTCACAGCACACATTATATTACCACTGTATGGTTTTATCTCGTCAAACCATTCACTGTTACTGCACATATGTGTGGTTGCACAAGAGTCTAAGATAAACTTCTCATTCTTTTTCCAGTCTCCTGCTAAAAATGTTACTGCAGTATCTGCGCTGTTCATATTTTTGCTTCTATTTCTACAGTCTCTCTTTAGATGACCACTACGTCCACAGCCATGACAAGTAATATACTTTTTCCTGCACTCTTTTGCCACATGTCCTTTTGACTTACATTTAAAACAAACAATAGAAAAACTGGTTTTAAAAGCTGTACCATCATTACTATTATGTGTATTACGAATGTGAGTGTTTGTTTTCATGCTTTCTGCATTAAGCAATCTCTGCGTTACAAATTCTATGGACAAGTTCTCATTTGGTTGCCCTTCCAAACTTGCTCTTATACTATCATAATCTGAAGGCAATGACATTAGTAAATAAACCACTGTATCCATTTCGCTCACCTCTGCTCCTGCTAGGCGAAGCTCATTGATCAGTCCTATGATTTCATTTATGTGAGTCTGCATATCTATACCGTTTCTTTTTCTCATCGTTGTCAACTTTTTCCTTATTATTATTTGATTTACTGCACTCTTCTTGGTATATTTTTCATTTAACGATTTCCACATTTTATAAGCCGTATCTTCCGTTGACATTGAGGCTATGATATTGTCATCCAACAAAGTAAATAACAAGGCATAAGCCTTCATTGCTTCAATTAATTTATCACTAGAGATGACTTCATTCTCTAAAAAACTGTCCAAATTTTTGGCTGTAAACACTGCCACCACACGCCGACTCCATAGCGCAAAACCTTTACCATTAAACGGTTCCAGGCCATACCTTATACCGTCTTCAGCCATCTTATCCTCTTGTTCAACTATTCTACACGTGGTTTCAACCACCAATTTAGCAATTCTTGCTGAATGAAATACTTCACACGTGGTTCTTTGTTCTACCACCAATTTAGCAATTCTTGCTAAATAATTAAAAATGTATATTGACTCTGAGGTGTGACTGGGTCCATAACCTGTTGGGAGTCTTGCCTCTGTCAATATTTCTGTTGTTAAAAGGATGGCTAAGGATTATTAATCAAACACAACTTTGAAGCTTGTATCACCTACTGTCAACCTCGCTCACTTAGATGATCTCTTTATTGAAACATAGATATAACCAATAATAAACCATAGACAAATATGTATTAAACCTAACACCTTCTCCCAGTGATGATGAAAGGAAAAGTTTAACGTCAGAAATTTCAGTGATGGCAGGACCTTCGACAGCAGATTTAGAACCTCCACCTAAACGTAAACGCGGCAGAAAGAACATCTTTGATGAACGCTTATCCGCAAGCTGCGCTGAATTAAGTGATAGGAAAGCAACTGCTATTTTGATATCAACGCTCAAAAGTGCAGGTACCGACCTATCAGAGTACAATATATTAAATAAACTCATCCTCAATTCATAGCCAGCGTATGAAGCAAAGGCAAAGGGTAGTGGAGTGCTTAAAGAAATAATTTAATCCTAACACGCCTCTAACTGTTTATCGGGACGTCAAACTAATCGAAGACATTACAGGACTCGAAACAGTGGATCGTCTTTCCATTTTAGTGTCAGAACAGGGTGTGGATCAACTTCTGGCAGTTCCGAAAGTTAATAATGGAACTGGTGAGGCGTGTGCTTCAGCTGTTTATGAAACTATTCTTTTTTTGGAACTTAAGCTACAAAATAAAATGCTTTTACTTTGACACTACTGTGGTCAATACTGGTTTAAGAGGAGGTGCTTGCATTCTGTTAGAGCAGAAGGAAAAAGATGCTTTTTGATTGGCCTGTCGTCACTATATAATGGAAATAATATTAGAAGCAGTCGTAGCTCAAGCACTAGGTCCGTCAAGTGGACCAGAAATATTGATATTCAAATGATTTAAAAGTGCTTGGCCTAATATTGACCAGAATTAGTTCTGTACAGTTTCTTCAGACCCTGACGCTTTAGGATGCGTAGAAAATGTAGCAAGTAACACAATTTCATTCGCTGGGAAACAGCTATATAATTTTCAGCTACGGGTCGATTACAAGGAACTGTTGAGACTAACAATAATATTCCTTGTAACTGTGCCTAATAAAGGGAAATCACTCAGAACTCCAGCTG
Organism: Athripsodes cinereus; assembly: GCA_947579605.1. Taxonomy (NCBI): domain Eukaryota; kingdom Metazoa; phylum Arthropoda; class Insecta; order Trichoptera; family Leptoceridae; genus Athripsodes; species Athripsodes cinereus. Next base: position 8,893,995 of record OX388308.1, on the reverse strand, counting down.
GTCTTCACCATGCATGGTGGATGGCAAAAGAAATTTATTGAGACCAGTTTAAACTAACAAAAAGGGTTTTAAAGTAATTACTAAAATTTGCGTTTTCATTGTTACGATTAATGTAAGATCCTGGTTTCAAACTTTTGTGTCAATTTCAGCACCGAGAAATTATTAGTTGCTGTTAAAGAATCTCAATTTTTTTTTAAATATAAACAAACCTTCGTTCAAAATAGCTCTAACGAAATTCCTGGGGCATTTGTGGTATATGTTCGAAGAACTTGTTGCAGTTGCTTTTTTTTTGACGAAGTTTCTCTTGAAAGCAAACAAAAAATGGTGATTGAATTGAATGAAGAGGGCCAGGTTAAAGCCTCAAGCGAATTACCTTGGATCTAAGTCTTTTAAGATTATTTTAAACCTTGGGAATTTCGTCTGCATTTTCGAAAAAAAGAACCTCGTTTTTGAGAAGAAGATGAACAGTACAAAGCTTCCAGAGAAATTGTACATTTAATGAGAGTGGTGAACGACACTGCGGAACGAGATGTAGCATTAATTCAAGAATATAACAAACTTACTACCGCTGACGAAGAACGAAAACAATTCCTTCTTTTGGTTGTAAAAAAATTTAGGCAATAGTACCCTGATACAAAGAAAACTACGTTATAAGCATAAGTTTCTATTTTTCCCATTTCTATAGTTATCTAATTTGTGCATGCTTGTATTTTTGGAAGTTAATAAAATAATTTTCAAAAATACTTTTTTTTTTATTTTTCATGTCCTGGTAGCACCCCTAAATATCACTTTAAAAATCTGAAAAAAATACATATTAGTTTTTCGTATCTTAGAACAGAATAAAAGGGTGACTCGCAACAAATTCAAAAAAAAAATTTTTTGGACCAAATAAGAAGCACCCTAGTGTGACAGAATAAATCACATTCTAATTCAAATTCTTAATTGAATATTTAATTGGATATTCTCTAATTTTTATTTTATTTTACGCAGATGCGGTTCTAGTTATAATTCCAAGTTCTAATTATGATTTGAATTTCTAGTTATAATTCCAATACTATTTCTAGAATTCTGAATTTACCTTAAAGAAAGAAAGGATGTTCTAGTAAAAATAAAATAAAATACCTACATAAAAAAATTCAAGAATGATATCAATTTAACATGAATAATTCAAATCAACCCAGAACAACCAAATTGACCTGCGGGATCATAAATTTTAATTTGGAAGATGAGGAGAATTTGCTGTTGATATAGATGTTGGATGAGTTACTTGAAAAGGTTCCCCACAGAAGAGTATTGCAGAAGATTATTCAGGTCGTATTTAAAATTTTAATTTTGGATAATGTTAGCATGCGATGTTCCAATAGTAGATATAGATTTTATTTTATTTATATAATTGTTATAATGCACAACTCATATATTGTTGTAAAGCCCACTTTTTAAAAAATATTAAAGTTTAATAAATGCATATAAAAATATTCGTAAATCGATAGTCCAGAGTTTGATCCATATAGAGTTTTATCAATCTCATATAGTTTATTGCATTTTTATTTGAGTGAAGGAATTTCAGCCCAGACCCTGGGATGTTAAAATTCTGTATGGAATATTCTCCACTAATTTTTTGTCTTATGCTCTACCTTAAAAATAACGTCACACTAGTGTAGATAGATAGACAATTTTTTTACAATAAAATAGTGTATGGTGGTCAAAAACGGCAAATAAATGTAAAATAAATATGTATACCTTGGACTCCATACTGTACAATGGAAGCGACATCAACCAGTTGTGAGATTGCATTATACAATCCTTTGTAATCTAAATTAGGGTAAAGATTCATTCTTGTTTGGTCATTTTCAGGATCTCTCAGCATTTCAAGGGGGGAGTTAGGAACATCTTTGAGAACAGCTGAAAAATGTACTAACAATATTATTGAATTGAACTAAACAATTATTATCTATACGGCTCTACATAATAATATATAGTCTACTGCAGTCCATTTATTCGTGTTCTTCCCTCAGGGAATACTTAGTCCATATTTCCTGAGAGAAGCCGTGTTTTAAATGTTTCGTTGAAATTTTGAAAAGCATTTTTAAATAAAGATTCTTTGTCATCATTTTTATGCAATTGTCGGTAAGCTTATAAAAAAAAATACTATCAGCAACTATTTACTCACTCAAAAGTGTTTGTGAAAAATACTTGACGGTATTTGCGATGTCTATCCCTGAAGGCAGTGGCTGTATTCCATGAAGTAATCTTAACTGACAGTCATGAAGACTTCGAATTTTGGCTGTAACTGAAAAGATTAAATTTTTTTTTCAGTGACAATAATATCCAGTCCGTTATTATTTATTTATTTTATTCTTCTTGCACATCATCATTCATATAACAAATAAAATAAAGCAATATACACAAGAAAAAATGTGATGATGTGCAGTGGCGAGATTATCACTATATAGTGATTTCTTCCATCTAACCACGTCACATTAACGCTAAACAGAAATAAAAATAATAATAACAAAAACACAAACAATAAAAAAAGGTACACAAATTAGTTTGAAAAAAAAAGTAAAAACTACAAACCACACACCTAACACTCCAGAGGGATCGGGAAGGGGTTAGGGGACGGATGCTGAGTTAGAAGACAATAAATACTTCTTGACGGCGTATTTAAACTCATTAAAAGATTGAGATATTCTATGAGAAGAAGGGAGATTATTCCAGCAACGAGTACCACATACTGAGAATGATATTATTCAACGGAATCCAGTTAACAATTAGTATTATATACATAGTTTGGTTTTCAAAGGATTAATTACCCTTGACTACTCAATTGATACACTTTATGCAATTAATTACAGTTAAAAAACAATAGCATTAATACTAGATTACAAACTTCAACACAAATTTCAAAAGAGAAATTCTGTAGAATCATATTAGGCTTTATGCTACCAATTTATAAGGATAAATTCAGTTCATGTTACAAGGGGTCTTATATACTACATACAAAATATCATATATTGTATAATAAAATAATATAAAATATTATATAAAAAAAATATTTTTATATAATATTAATAGATATGGAGTTATACCAAGTAAATATGGATAAAATGCCTTAATTTTTTTAACTGCAATGAGATCTGCAACCCAGGGTTGTAATGGATGTTACATCGCAGATGCAGACCTGTAGTGACTCCGTTTTGTAATGGATGTTACATCGCAGATGCAGACCTGTAGAGACTCCATTTTGTAATGGATGTTACATCGCAGATGCAGACCTGTAGTGACTCTGTTTTGAGGATGAGGATTTTTAAATAATAAAAATGAGGTTGTAGATATTAAATTATCCAAATTTTGAACAAAGAAATTATGAGCAATTTCTTAAATATTTATTTATTTTATTGTATGGAGTATTTTATGCACAGCGACCTTTAAGATCTAGTGTACTCCCCCTACTTAGCTTTCCTGGTATTACCAGTCAAAGCGAACCCTCTAGTTCCAGACATCTTATGAAGTCTAGAATCTTGAGGGGATCCAAAGTGTGGAGAGATTCCACTTCTACCCAGTGCTTGCCTAGAGATTAGATTATTACAGCATTACAATCTGGCGAGAGATGTCGGAGGACTCGGCATTCCCCTCACAGAATCTGCAGGTGTCATCTTCTTCAAGTCCCAGCTTACGTAGGTACTCCTTGAGAGCAATTTCTTTAGGTGTATAGCCATAAGTTTTAGATGGTACCATTCTGAAATGGTACCATCTGCTCCGCAACCGGTGTGCCGTGAGTCAAATGCAGGTGTGCCGCGGTCAATTACAATGTATTTGAAGTTTTACAATTTTTTATTATGTATTTAATACACAATGACAAATTATTTTTCAAAATATTGCATAGAATAATTATTATATTCAAAAACTAATTATTATTAAACAATGGGCCACTTGCAATAGGGAACATGCATGTGTGAGGAATATGAAAAATTGTTATCAATTCATATTAATAAATATGCGCTGATCACGAATATCCTAATAAGAAACCATAAAATAAAAATTTTCATTCATTATTTTCATTTTAAAAATGCATATTTTCTGTTATTGAATTAGTCCGGTGTGACGTCGCTAGGCGCTATTTTGTATTGCCACACACTTTTAGTACTGTTTGTAGCGCCTGATATTGTCAAACACTGCTCCGCCACGAGTGAACCTATTTGCGGCGAAGTGCGAAAATTGCTTTTTTAAATGGTGATAAAAACCTTAAAAATGCACATTTAAAAATATAAAAAGCACCATAATTTTTTTTTATTTTCTGTACTATTTTTTGGGCTGAAAATTTTTTTTTGTGAAAGTTCCCCATTGTGGGGGATTTTAATAAAAATGATCGAATTAAGTAAATTTGAGGTCCGAAAACACAAATACGTCAGTGAAATTCTTTTAAATATCTAAATTATGGAGAATTTCCAAAAATAAAACCCAAAATTTTTGACGTTTGGCAAAACACTCAAAATGGTTTTTGACAGCTGATGATGTCACGGAGTCCCGTGAATCATAGTAACTTTCGCACCACAGATTATAATCTCATACACACATGGGACTCACACATATTGTTTTTGATCATTCCGAGAAAATCCAATTTTTAAAAGCTTATACCTAAGAAAATAGTGCAAGAAAAATTAAAATAAATTGTGGTTGTTTTCTTTCATACTAATTTACAATTTTATGTAATAAAAAAAAATCTGCAATAGCCCATTATTATAAAAATTTATTTCAAAATTTGTGTGTCAATTTAATACCTATATATTTGAGCTTTTGGTGTGCCGCAGATTTCTAGGAAGAATTTTGGTGAGCCGCGGAGTTATAGGAAGAATTTTGGTGTGCTGTAAATGAGAAAAGGTGTACACCATCAGTCTCCACCTTGAGCAATCTTCCACCATGTATAAGACTCCGTGTAGTGAACTCTGTATGACCTCCTTAATTTGGTCGCTCCCTCTTGCTGTTACTTGGCCCCTTCCACGCCTCCCTTCTACAGCCCCACTTATAATGTAATAATAATAATAATGTCTAAATTTATGTGGATGTCATACAGATGTGGTTATTCGTTACAACCCTAATGCTACCCATCCTGCAGGTCTCAACAGTATCTATTATTCAATAAATTATTTTAATAAAAACAACATACAAAAATTATCATCATCCTTCTGATTTCATTAAAATACATGTCAAAATTGATATAAGAATGTCCAAGTTTATTAAAATTTATTTATTAAATTAACTTGCCAATCATTATTGAGCACCTGTAACAGTGCTGAAATGGTGACAATTATTATTATTTTTGTATTGGCAGTTTATCACAAAGGGGCACAATCCCCCCCCCCTTCTTTGGGTCTCTATCTCAGGTGGCACGAATTTGGTTTTGGTAGGTGACGCAATTGGCACAGAGACGCTCTGAATGGAGGAGGCTGGTTTCTGCCCTGTGCTCCCGAGAGGAGCGTTGAGGGCGATGATGAGGAAAATCAACCTTATTGCAAGAGAGAGCACATTTTTGCTTGAATTTGATCAAAGGGAGTGCAGTCTTGTTATTATAGTATACAAGTCATGTATAATATTATAGTATTTACCAACCCATTTTATTGGACACTATAAAAAATTGATACTACTACTACTATACCATCACGGCATATCCCACAAGTGAGGTAGCCAGCAGATCAGCTGCATGTAATAAACATGCAAACTGTCCTCTTCGTGCCAACATAAAATCAAGACATTCAGGATGGGTGGCAAGCCTCATCGCTGAATTTAAGAAGTAAAATGTCTTAATTTTTTCAAACACCTGCCTTTTACAGGACACTCGAAAACTTACGCAGAACGCAAAAAATTGATAAAGGTAGGTATATAGTATAAATTGAGATAATTAATTCACGTATGCTATATTTCATAACTGAAGCAACCAGCATATAAACTACATGTTTCTTGCCATGAATGACATTCCTGAAGAGAATACCATCCATGCTTATGATCATTTTCAATCAGTTGAACTATAAAGAATGGTGGAATAATAGGAACATGTAAATAGCAATTGCATAATTTAACATCAAATACAGGATAAACCTTTATGGTATATTCTACACATGACTATCTACACATAGGTAGGTACCTACTATACAATCATGTTATATACTGAATAATAATACTTAGTTAGGTAATCCAAATGGTACCTACCATCAATCATTATAATAATATATATAACATTCAACTTACATGCAGCTGCTCTTGTGCCCATGTTGATGAGCTGTATCTTGAAACTGCCCTGCATTTATGTAATGCCACCCGGCACGGGACTAAAGATTGAGTACAAGTAAAATAGAGCAATCGCGTTACCGATCACCCTCAACCTCAACCACCCAACTCTATCGAATCACCTCCTCTTTGTTGTATTCGTATATCTACTTGAGTATCGATATGATAACGACCCATCTAGTAGTGGTAGGTATAATGCCTATTCAATCATAATCAACCCGTTCCGGCAGAAAAGAAACAGTAGCCAAGCGGCGCCCAAAGTTTAATCTGGTCTCTAGCCACTCTAGCCAATAGGCAGCATAGAAAAGTCTATCCTTTTGTTGGTTCGATGTTAGTTAAGTATTACGTAGCTGTCGTCCGCTGTCAACAATAATATTCCTCAATATGCACAAGTATTCCTTCACCTCATCTATTTGCTATTTCTCACTGTTAAGATGCATTTTTATAAAAGTTTTATTGATGTTATTCATAAAGCGGTCATACTAATTAATTCGAGAAGCATTAGTATAAAAGATCGAAGAGACACTAGTTACAGCGATCAATATCCTAAGAACATAGTCTATTAAAAGCAGACACTAAACACATTGGCGTATTAAAGTATTTTTGAAACTGTAAAATACTACTTGACTATTGTGTTGTTTACTATATAATTATTTAAGATGTGACGCAAATACATTAAACGTGGAATCACAAATAGGTGGAAGACACGTCGATAACAGCGCCAGAACTTTCAGTCGTTCAACCCCTAGCTGTGTCCTCCACTGCCTCCCACTTCCACCCACTCACCCGGTTCTGCTGCGAAACGATAACGCAGCATCTAAACGCGAATCGGAAAATTCACCGACAACAATATTCTCATAAAATAATGAATCGTTTAAATGGGAAAATTTACCGACACAAATCGACGACAACACAGAGCTAATGTCACTATTTTGCCGACCAGCATAATATTATTATAAAGCTGTTAGATTTTGTAGAAATTTCATTTTTTTTTATTAATTTAAGCACATTTACGGTTTTCGACATGTTGACAACAGAAAAATAAAAACACTAAGTAAATCCAAAATAATAATAAGTTTAAATAACAAATGAAGTATAATAATAATTAAAATAACAATAAAAAAAATAATAGAACCGGTTTTAGAAAATCAAAATTACAGGCTCTATTATGATAGAACAATATTAACAGATATACAAATAGGTACATCATAATAGACCCGATTTAGTATTACATGATAAACATAATAAAATAACGTACCTAATAGACATCGCTGTCCCAAATACACATACCTAATATACAAACAACCGTCGCAGAAAAAATACGTACCTAAATATACAGAACTATTTAGCAGAAGAAATAAAAAATATTTGGCATTCTAGGCATAGAATTATATTACTTCGTATAGAAGTGCTGGTAGCTTAGCCGCGATGTTCCAACTCAGGTCGGCCGATCGGCCGACCTGCATTTTTGCCTTGTTCAGTACGAAATTGACCATCGTTCGAGTAAGACGTAGCGTTCCTTACAAAAATGCATGTTACACATGCACTATTCAGGTGTATACAACTCAATGGTGTTTTATCAACTATAATTTAATTTTCTGTAAGTATCTTAAATTCCCAGTATGGAGTAACTATGTCGCCCTGAGACCCCAAATGAGGCATAAGGAGAGCGAAACGTTCATTCCACATCACAAAACTCTCCACGCTCCTCTTGGAAGCATAAGTGGAAGATCAAGCGCCAAAAAACAAATTAAACACCCTTTTCAAACCACAGAAAATACAGAACAGGTGGTGAGCCCATTACTTGGAGTAGGTAAATATTGTCACACATTTGTAAGTTTTTAGTTATATAAAAGAAAGGCAAAAAAAATATTTACCGTTAGCAATCCAGTGTCTCAAGTTCGATTCTCGCTCTTTTCTGATCAATATACTCTTTTATTTAATGTCATATAAGTGCATATATCCATGAAGTTATATCTTTTGACTATAAGACCATTCAGATAAAAACAATAAATTATTGTCAATTTTTACTTTTTCCGAGAAAAATCTGCAGGGAGCAGAACAAGTTTTATTTATGTAGGAAAAATATTAGATTTTATTCAAATTTCAAATAATAAAAAAAAAATCATCGTACTATCGTTTCATTTTATGCGTGTTTGATAATAGTTGGTGATAACATGTTTGTTTGTTGTGTTATTAAAAAAAAGGTTGTGTATGAAATAGTTAGATACATTCTCTCTTTACTTGCAGACATACAACGGAAAATGTTGTGAACACCTGATAAAGGTCTTGCTTCCTTATTGTTAATATATGAGTGAGAGAGAAATACGGATGCATCACATGAGTAAAAGAGTACGTCGTAAAGGACTCGATATTGTACTATTGTAACCATATTATATCCGTACACATAGAAAAAAGTTCATTGCATTCATATTGATGTTGTCTTATGCAGTGTATACTTGACATCCTTTTTCTAAAGTTGCTACTTCTCTCTGCTAGTACTACAAATTGCTAATATTTAAAAAAGGAACATGAAAATTGTGATTCATTGTTCTAAACACCATATCTAGTACTTTAGTACATATAAATCTATGATTCTAGGTCCGTTTATCTAATACCTAGTCATGTCAGCTACATGGGTAACTCCGAAATCTTTAATAAATAATTTACAAAAATGAGATTTACCGGTTAATTTGTACATTAAAATTCAGAAATCTTATTTATCTTATCAAAATCTTATCAAAAATAAAAAATAATAAACACTTGTAATATTGTACATCTTATCTTATCTTATATATTTATTTGCAATGATTACGTTCTGGTTATATTTTTTGATGTGACATGACATGATTTATATCTTTGCAAAGTATCTTAATTACAAAAAAGGAGAAGGTATGTATTGTTCTTCTATTTTAATGTTCCCTTTATGCTTTGTGTGGAAAGATGAAAATTTTGACTTATTTTGAAATGCTTTTAAGCCTCAGATTTCAAAAATATAGTAGACCTTTAGTATTTGTGGGAATCGGCACAAATATTTGAGCCCGTACATATCCCTAATTTAGGAAAGGCATGTTGAATAATAAACTCTATACATAATCACAGACCCCAGGCCAAAAATATTTCAAATATCTTATTTATTGACAAAGATATCAACATTTTAATGAGGTAATGAATGAAAATTTGACTTCCTGATTGCCGAAATCGTAGACAAAACATTTTCATCATATTGAATTAATTTCAAAATGGAAGTGATAAAAAATACAACAAAACTGAATCTTAAAGCTTGGAGATTATTTTGGTTTTAAAACATCATGCTTGCACATCATGAAAACTATTAATTTGTGTAAATTAGAATTGCATAATTTCGGCATATTTTCATTCAATTTCATAGACCACATATGACAGACCAGACAGACTAAATATGACACATGAGAAAAAAAAACAAAGAAAAATAATTGTGAAAATGGAATTATGAAATTCATAGACAATATTGTAGGTATGCGTTTTCCAATAAATACACAGGTAGGTACTTTGCTAACGGGCCGTTCAACTAGTATCGGATAAGATCGAAGTTCCAAATAAGAAAGAGAAAAAGAAAGTGTCAAGAATACGAAATTTAGTCATGGTCTTTTTATTTACGATCTTAAGTCTAGTACTAGTATCGAATAAGAAAGCGTCAAGAATAAGCCTGCTGACAAAGGCCGGAAAGAAGTGTTTTATGCCATAGATTAACCATAGAGTAGTGCTTTCACAGTTTTTGTTTCATTTAGGAAAAGGACAGAAATATAGAAATATATTTATTTACCTCGGGTTGTTTATGGTAAAAAAGAAAAAAAAAAAAATGGGTAGAAATCATGGACCTAAATAGAGTAATGGACAGACACTTTGGTAAACATTTTGTAGCTGCGCGGGGAGGGGAATGACGACCATTTTGTAAGAAATAAATTTTGTTCGGTGCGTCGCATTTGGGCTGCGTTCAGACAGTCACCGAGTGATCAGTCGACGACGCATATTTTGAAAGTACCTATACAATGCCAGTACGCATTCATAGTGTTCATGTACTGTATGTTACTATGTTTTCAAAATGTGTAACAAAATAAGAATTATAGTCTCAGAAAATATACTCGATTTCCGCGTAATTGTCATTTATAATTTCTGACGCTGATTCAGTGAATTCGTTTGGATAAATTTAGGATATAAACTTGTAACAAGTATTTCGGAAGTATACAAGCTCAGAAATTTAGATAATGGAATAATTTTAAAAAAAAGTATAAAGCAATTAGTTATAAACTAATCAAGTAGTTATTACTTTAACTGTTAATTTTAAAGATACCTATTAAAATAATTTATTCCTTCGTTAGAGACAAAAATATTTTTATCATTTAAAAGAAACACAAAAGTACTTGAATGCTACTATAAAAAGGCGCCAGTCAAATAATAATAAAAATATTAATTATTTAAATATATTCATAATTTACGTCTTTTACACGTCGGCGAATTTAAGAAATTATAACAAAAAGTAAATCCAAAAAAAAATTTTTTTTAAAAGTTATAAAAGCAATAAAAAAAATAATAAAAAGACGTAAAAAATAATGGCGCCATTACGATAACATTGGGTCATAAAACGCTCTAAGTTATTCACGATTATCCGGATTACATTCACCACTCACTGCAACTTCATGGTCGTTCAAGTCAAACGACGCCGAGTGACATTTATGCTCCCATGAACCAACCCTTGTATTTGTATGTTTAGTTGTTTTAAAAATGTTTCAAGTTTTTGCACATCAGTTGAATTTTTCATATCGGTTTTTGTTTTTATATCTAGAAGAATAGGAATCATCTTATGATTAACATGGTGATGTGCGCTATAAATGGTTGTGGTTATAAATCCAATCCAACTTTCGCAGGAAACAGGATTGTCATATTTTCGGTAAGTTGTTTTGTATTGTAGTTTTTATCTTAATATATTGCGATTTTAAAGTCGTTTATATTATAATTCGTATACTTATAAATGATCATAATAATGTTATAAACGTTCTATATAATTATCTGTCCTTATTCTCCTATATCTACACATGTAACTTGTTTTCCATTCTGTCATCTGACTACAAAGAACCTACAATCTGATGTTTGGTTTGTTTACCCGTTAGAATGAAATGTTTCATGCATACAAATCTGATCAGGTTAATGATATTATCGCATGTTTATAAACAAAATCATTTTTTGTAGTTTTCCAAAGGATCCAGAAAGGAGAAACTGGACATTATCCAATATTTGACACCAAGTAAACTATTATGCATCAGTGTATACAAGTACTTATATGGTATTTTTTTATGTTTCAGAGAAAGATCGCAGAATATTGTCTGCAATTGAGAGTACAACATCAGCAATTGAGAGTTCGGTGCCGGTAGCTGAATATTCAATACCTCCAGTTGACAATATAATACCAGCAGTTGACAGGATAGATGTGAGTTCGTACATCAATCCACCTATGCAACATGTCTTCAACCTACCATAGCATACATCCAGTCACTCAACAAGTTAGTGCTCTTCAGAGGGCTTTGAGTTTGTTGTATGTTAATTACAATGCATTTTGTTATCATTATAAATCACTCAGTTTCTCCTGTTTATTTTTATACATTCAATAAAACTATCAAAATTTGTTTTTATTTCCAGCTATAATTTCTGTACATTTTTTTATATTTTCCTTCAATTGTCATTCATTATCTCCATATTGTGTGTATATGAAAACAAAGTTTAAAAATAAATAATGATTTTGAAATGAAATACTCAATTTTATTAACTCATCCTATTCCCTATTTCATCATGTGTATGAAAATATTAAGTTATGTGGCATTTTAATTATTTTAAGAAGTAAATATAATGTTTTCTGATACTGTGTGAATAATCTCCATACAGTGCCCATACAAATGTTAAATAAAGTGTTTCATACAAAATGGCCACCGTCGATTTCCCTTCCTCACTTTTTGGCTTCGCTGTCATTCATACAAATTACTATAAACGTTCCATCCCCTACCTATATACATCCATGGTAGAAATAACCTCAGCCCTAAAATTTAGGGCTGAGGTTATTATATATATATTATTTATTATATATATTTAATATAACACATGAGAAAAAAAAACAAAGAAAAATAATTGTGAAAATGGAATTATGAAATTCATAGACAATATTGTAGGTATGCGTTTTCCAATAAATACATAGGTAGGTACTTTTCTCAATCAACGAGTAGTATTTATTTTGACCTAATATTTTCATGAGTCTTTAAAAAAAATCTGATGGAAGTATTTCAATTAAAAATATAATACTTCAGAATGTACATTCATTCATCAAGGTTTCTTTTGGGAATACAGGGAGGGAATGCCTATATAGGAAACATTAATTGTTTCGTTCCTTTTTAAGAACTGTTTTCCTTATAGGTACCTATATATACATATATTTTTTTAGGACTTTTATCCAAGTAGGTACCAACTCATTTTTTTAATGATATATGAGCGTGAAAGGTGTCATACTTCTAGATTTTACAATGGGAAAAGGATTTTAGTACTTTTATCCACGTAGGTACCTACCCATATTTTTATCGAAATATGGCCGTGTGGGATGTCAAACTTCAAGATTTTACAGTGGGAAGAGGATTTTAGTACTTTTATCCACATAGGTACCTACACATTTTATTTATTGAAATATGGCCGTGTGGGATGTCAAACTACAAGATTTTACAGTGGGAAAAGGATTTCGGTACTTTTATCCACGTAGGTACCTACCCATTTTATTTATTGAATTATGGCCGTGTGGGATGTCAAACTTCAAGATTTTACAGTGGGAAAAGGATTTTAGTACTTTTATCCACGTAGGTACCTACCCATTTTTTTTTATTGAAATATGGCCGTGTGGGATGTCAAACTTCAAGATTTTACAGTGGGAAAAGGTTTTCAGTACTTTTGTCCACGTAGGTACCTACACATTTTTTTATTGAAATATGTAATATAATTCAAGATTTTACAGTGGGAAGAGGATTTCATTACTTTTATCCACGTAGGTACCTACCTATTTTATTTATTGAAATATGGCCGTGTGGGATGTCAATCTTCAAGCTTTTACTGAGGGAAAAGGTTTTCAGTACTTTTATCCGTGAAATATGGCCGTGTGGGATGTCAAACTTCAAGATTTTACAGTGGGAAAAGGATTTCAGTACTTTTATCCACATAGGTACCTACCCATTTTTTTTATTGAAATATGGCCGTGTGGGATGTCAAACTTCAAGATTTTACACAATATAAGTGTTTTAGTGTGAATCGGCTCGTCTCTATTTAGGTCCATGGAAAATACATACGAGTACGCCATCTAGGTATTATATATATAAAAATCTATGCGTAAATCGAGTCATAAGGTCACTCTACCTTGTTTGAGGCCCTCAAAAAAAAAGAGCCAGATCAGTCATTTGTATGTCTATGGTGAGCCTTCTATCTTCTATGATTATTATTTGACAACGACATCAACCATAGAGTATAAATATATTATATTAAAAACATCGGAGGCGCTATTCTCACCCAGAAAATTTTCGCGGAAAAAAATATTCCGCGAAAAAGTGACTATTGTCACCCAACCACAGATAAAATACTTGTTTGACGTTTGTACTGTCATTTGACTTGTGTGGCGTTTTGTTAGCGATTTTTGACTAATTTTTGTTTTAACTTTATTTTGTTTAATAATTAATATTATTAACGGATATTTTAATATATTTAATTTTCTCTTAAATATTTTAATGATATTTTAAGTCGCTTATAGGTTAAATTTCTGAATATCTTGGATATTTCATTCTGTATACTACAAATTAAGTGTTTTGAAGTCGCTTATAGGTTAAATTTCTGAATATTTCTTTCCGTGTACTATAAATTATGTCGTGATTATTTTAAGTGTAATTTAATAATGTGTAGCTAATATTGCTCAAGAACTTTGTATTAAAACAATTGATCTATATAATAAAATAAATGAAATATTACACTTCGTTTTTGTTACTCTTTCTTTGGTTAATTTAGATACTTACATAGTATACTTGGTATTTCCAGAATGTTTAATTGAGTTCTACAATATAGCCCATTTCATATCGAACACTCAAGCTGACTAGCTCAGGTAACATGGATAACGTTATATAATACTAATTACAGGTTGCACATCTCAACAGTAATTTTTATATCTCTTTCATAGGCAATGAATCCGAAACCAGAGTGATGCTGAAACAGCTTTTATTTTTGTTCAACAATATTCATTTCTCACTATATGATTTACACACAACAGAAATATTCTTGCACCAACATGCTGGAGAACATGATTTGTATTATTACATACCTTCCACTAAAGGAACCTTGTAAAATTCCATATTTCCATCTATGGGTTATTCTGTGTGCAAGCTCCACTTTGTGCAGTTGTACGTGACAATATAACTATCTTATAAACTAAAACATTTAAGTATTTATTTATTCATTTACATGGTACACAACAGATGAAAGACACATAAATATAACATGTAAGCGACAAAAAAACATTCCAATAGTCTTACATCCAAACAGTGCACACTTCAGCAATAACACACAAAACTATCATAGAAAATCTTACACACAATACATTCATTCAAGTAGAATTTACATATAAAATTGTGTGTTATTTAAGATGTCTTCTTGTTATATGAAGAATGAACTTCCCATCTGAAGAAACCCCTTTACAATCAAGGCATTGCAATATTTATATTGGTTTAGGGTGGTTAGCTCGTCTACACAAATGTTCACTTATGATATTCATCTTAGTCTCTGAAGAAAACCCTTCAATTATTATTAACGAATCCAACATAAATGTTCGACAGAAACCCGATGTGAAAATATAGTTTTACCTGATGGATTTGTAAGGATCTAAAATAGATTTAGTAATTCAAGAGGCATTTGTAGAATTATATAAATTTCAATATGTGCTTGTGAAATTATCATATCCACAATATCTGTTTTATTTTATCTGACACCATGCTTTATGATGGGTTAATTGGTGAAAATTGTCTTAGGTCGACAAATCCACTGATTGTAAGCTATTTCACAACAAAGAATTTATTCCTACAGCCTTAGTCAAAACACATTTTAGCGTTATGTAGTCGTTCGACTATAGACGACTTTGTGAGAAAGTTGTTTTTAGTCAAACTATTACATAACGCTAAAATGTGTTTTGTCTACGGCTGCTGGAGTACATTTAACTGTGTAATACTTGACAGGAAACTCATTATTGTTTTTAGGTTTTATGGAAGCTAAATCATTCTCATTTTAAAGTCCATGCTATTATCTAAATGCAGCTCACAACCAGTTTCGATAAAAAAATAGCAAGACATTAAAAACAATCAAGGATTTATTAACTGAAGCATGATATAACACACTACCTATTATAATTGGTTGCTCTTGATGGAATATAATGTCTAGAAGTCCTTATGTGATGCAAATAGTGAGAGCATGTGAAAGTTTGAAACCAATCAGATTTAAGTTTCAAAATATTATTCTCCTGCACCTATCTCTTTTAAGTTTTAACTATATTTATACTTAAAGAAGAGGTTGTCTGACTGCCTAGCCCTTATTGTTGACTTCGGAAGCTGAAATTTAGGAGAAATATAGACTTCATAGCAGGGATCCACTTGAAAAGACTTTTTAATTAGGAGTAATTGTTTTGTACAGGTTACCTAAGATGTCACAGATGGGATTCATGAAATTATACTTCCTTTTATCAAATTAAGGAAACTATTTTGAAGATTTAAAGAAATTTCCTTATGAAATTTCAAAATTAATTATACAAAATCCATATTATTATATAATATGCAAAAAAAGATACTCTATCAGACAAAATACAATAATTTATTAAAGAAATGGCAATAGTGCCGCTGTCATAGATTAACCATAGAGTAGTGTTTTACTTTGGATTGTTTTCACAGTTTTTGTTTCATTTAAAATAGGACAGAAATATATTTATTTACCTCGGGTTGTTTATGGTAAAAAAAAAAAAAAAAATATTTGACAGTAAATTGGTAGGAATAGCCACGGCCTAAAAACATCAACTGTTGTTCATGCGGCAACTTGGGCCGTAATGAATAGTGGTTATCGGTATAAATTTATTATTCTGTTGTAATATTTACAAATGACGTGTATCATAATATTGTTTCACAGTCTTATCGGTTTGTACTCGTCATCAATATGTACATACTATAATACACTTTGTGACTTCATAGTACCTGCACACCGTTTACAGACTTGGTGTGTGAGTGTGTAAGCTGTCCACGTTTATGAATTTCGTCGTTTAAGTTTTATATTATTGTGCTTAAATAATGCCTGGTACAGGAAAGTGTCCCGGGGAAATGAGGGCTTTAATCCTCGTTGGTGGCTATGGAACTAGATTACGCCCTTTGACATTAAGCAGACCAAAGCCTCTGGTAGAATTTGCTAACAAACCTATTTTATTGCATCAGATTGAAGCTCTGATAGAAGCTGGAGTTACACAGGTAAGAACATTTCACAATGTTTCATCTACATTGGGGCCACTATATGAGTGCATCCTGCTACACTTTTACTCAACTCGCTGATTTCTCAACACCCAGGATACATTTATCAGAGATTGTCAATCAGTTAATTTTTTCCACTTTGAAATAGAAAATTTCTTTAACAGACAAACAAAACAATATACCTTTATTTTTTTTTAAAAGATATATCTGGGTTTTGTTATAAACCCAAATACAACCTTATACACCTTTCACAGTAAGCTACTAAAAGCTTGTGTCGTGAAAGGGGAGTTTGCCGGCACCTGGTATCGAACCACGGACCCCTTGTTCACGAGGCCGAGACTCTACCTCCAGGCTACCGACGAACTCTATTATATAACTCTATAATATACACTATTCACTTTTAGTTCGTTTTTATATTCATAATAAAATGTCAATACACTTAGGTGCTGGAATCCTCATCATAAATTAGAATTCCTGTTGGAATTCAAATTTATTATCAAATAATTTTCCAAAACATGTATTCTTCACACTAATTCCAGTTCTCCAAAATGATATCTTTCGTTTTTCTAACTGCGTTGCACCAATCTTCTTGAGATGTTATTTATGGCATTTTGCATTAATTCAAGAATTCTGTTTGTTGAAAATGGTGGTGTTGGGTTGTTATGTGCGACATAGCCTTACCCCTTACCCCATAATTCAATTGTGTTGCAAATGCAGTAATATGGGGGGAGCCTTATCACACTATGGCTGGCTATCAATTTGAACAGAGTGGTATATGGCGCATTATCAATAATTATTATGCTTTGGGGAGGGATATTTTTTCTCTAGAAATTCATTTCTTTATGGTAGGCCCAAGTCTTTTTGAACTTAACGCCAATAAAGAATTTGGAATGAAACCGTTCACTGTTCCAGCGTGGCAAATAATTATCCTATTACTTTTACCAATTGGTACGCAACACATTGACTCCTTGGTGTTTTCATTCCAGCATTTGGACACGGTGTGATTTGCATTAATTCACATTACATGGGTAAATACAACTTTGTACAACCTGTTTTAACTGCCTGAATATTGGATCTTTCTAATAATGTCAGCGGGTCTGAAATTAAACCCTATATTTTTCAAGAAAATTTTTAATGTAGATTTTTGGCCATCAAATAAATGCCTTCAAGGACATGAACAGTTTTTTAATGGTCGGATACTCGCCATCACTGTAATAATTATATATGTGACGTCTAATAGCATCTATCTTAAACAAATCCTTATTGCACACTGTTTTTTTTACTTTTCCTAGATAATTTAGAATTTGATAAAACTTGATTTAGAAGTTATAGGGTTTTTCGAAATATTTACAACTGCCCATCGGCTAATACCTAAAGCCTCAGCAATACGTAAACACACACTGTCGATAGACATTAGCGGTCCACCATTGTCTTTTTCCTTTGCAAAATAATCAGAGGGGGAGTCAACATTGACGTTTAGTAGGCATATTTTTATTATAATTTATAAACTGACGCTAAAAGAAAATTTCACTGTAAGATTTTTCAATCCCGAAGGCTTGTTTAAAACTAAAAATATAAGGGGTGATTTCTGATAAGTTAATATTAGAATTCCCGGACAAAAATTAGTCATAAATCATAAAATACACTACCTGCAGTCTTGTATTGAAATTCATTCAGGAATACCCTATTGTTTTTTTTTTAATAATGTAGCTATTATAACTATTTTTTGTTCATAAATGCCTAAACTTCCTATTATTGAATATCCTTTTTAACTCACCTACTGTACACATACGAGGTGTCGTGGTTTCGCTTTTCATAGAAGAAAAACTCGTTGAAACCATATTGACTACGAAATAAATAAATAAACTCCTAATCTAGATGAGCAAATTAATACCTATTTTTTTTTTATTATCCGATTTGGAAGTACGTAAACTAAACAATCAAGATTTATCCAATCTATGCAAATTAATAAATTTCTTTTCGCAATTCCGTCTTTATAATATTCCGATTAAAAATTAATAATATGAAATACTTTCATATCACCTACCTACTTATAAGACCAAATGAATAGTAATATTCGTTGTATAGAGATATTATACCTATATAATACCGATACCCAAATCACTTCACACCTTATGTCATTAAAATTATTTCAGACGCTTTACACGAAAACCCGTCAGAAGTGTCGATCGCTAAATTTTACAATTTTCATTTTTAAAAGATTTTGGCACATGATACATTTAGTTTAAAAAAATACGTTAAAGACCCTTTTTACGTTGTGTTTACGGTTTATAAAAGAAAATTTTATCAGTGAAAATAAACAGTATTTTCTATTCAGAATACATAAAAGCATATTTTTTATAACAGTCAAAAATAAATTTCTGTTGTGTATAAAGGTTAGTAATAATAAATTATTTTCTCTTACATCCGACGTTAGCGGATATAAAAAACTTACCTTATTGCTGAAAATATACAAAGAAAACAACACACAACAATCAGGTATCACTATCGAATTTTTTTATACACAACAGAACCCCAAGTTATTATTGGTTAGAAACAGTCAATGAAATAAATTTCATCAAATTTATGATTCAACGTTATTGAAAGTTTATTTCTGTAATTATATTACAAATTAGTTTTGGATGCGTTTTTATTTATAAAAGACACATGATTTCATACATAACTAGAATCTGTCTACAGCACCAGAGGCGTATCGAGTTCTAATATTTTTACTGAACCAAAATTTTACAAAATTCAGTCACTGACTATTTTTGTTAATTTAACAATAAAATCTTGTTTTTTGTTATTGAAATTTGCCCCTACACACGCAAACTTCGATCTGACACAGCCTTTTGTTCACTATTGTCAGCCTCATTAGTATACAATATGATAAATTAAGATAAAATATAATACATGACATGCAATTAATATAAATATTTATGTATAAATCTGCGGGGGGTTGGCTTTTTTGTGTCCCATAGGGCATGGCAGACACCAACCTTGATTTTTTCACGCTAGGAAATCACTGGCCTTTAGTTAGCGATCGGGGGGGTGGGGTAGATTGGACGTTAATTTATAATATAATAAAATATATTTACATAAAATAAATATGAGTTAAAATTCATGCTCATGTTAGTATTCAAAATATCGGGAAATAAAATATATAAATGTTTCTGAGTCCGTCCCTGTTCATATTATCAAGTAGTTTCTATAAATTTAAATTGCAATTGATATTAGTTATTCAAATTTTATTAATTGTGGTAAATAAAATAAATTTATGTTCTGAATTCGACCCTGTTCACCTAATTGAGTAATCCTCCACAAGTCAAACTTGCAAACAATGCTAGTCTACAAATTTAACAATGTAGAAAATAAAATATGAAACAAAGTCAATCTCACAACATATTATCAAACTTTACTTTAAAAGAGACATTTAATAAGATTATAAAAAAAATTAAAATAAAATATTCATAACAGTTAAATTTTACAAAAAAATAAAATTAAAATCTTAGCTTTGCGGCGAGCAGGATCACTGCATTTATCGTTACTTCTAATTAACTTATGAAGGTTTCTTTATTATTTTCGTATGTGAAAATAATCACTAAAATATTGTATTTATTACTTCGAGAAAGGAATGTACACAAATGAAAATCAAATCAAATACAACACAGAATTTAAGTATTATCCTCTCTCTCCTGATTACAAGCAAAAACTGTCCCGAATTGAGTTGTGACATCATTTTTATAAGTTCATCTCCTTTGTCCTCACCACAAAATTACCTACTCTCTCCCTCCTAGTACAAGTATCTACTTCTTCATGTCAACATACACACGTGTCCTCATCATTTCCTTGAAATAATTTTATTGAAATATAACATCAATATAAACAAAATTTAACCTCTTACCTAAAGCAATTAATAATTCATCCATCTTTCTTTGTTTAAATTCAATTAGGTACCTACTTTCTTCACCTAAGTACTCATACCTACTACTCTGTCATCTAAACATTGACACGTGTTAAAATATCTATGTCCCTTTCCTAATAAAAATATTTCCAATAGATACGTACTCTCTCTGAAGTATGTACCATTCAACTATCAACAAATATACTTCGAATAACACATTCATATACCACTTAAAATAGTAAACCGAATTATTTATTCAAATTTCTAACAAAGTTTGAAAAAAAAAACTAGACCATGTCAGAGGGTAAGATGAAAAGTTCTCGGCCTGACACAGAGATGTTACTACAATCAGCAAAAATTTATGTTCCCCACCTGGGTGCATGTGTCATTAGTTCATATGACAAATTTCAACTTGTTCTCTTAAGTAGTTTCTTCACACGAATATTTGCAGTCGACGTCTTGCTTGTTTTTCATGAAAATTAATAAATTTGAGTATCGTGCAGTCATAAAGTTCTTCGTTTTAGATGGATTAACCCCTACAGAAATTAATCCAAAGTTGACAAAAATTCACGGAGACTCTGCTCCTTAAATTACAAGCGTTAAAAAATGTGCAGCTGAATTTAAAGCTGGTCGCACATCCCTCGAAGATGACCCATGTGAAGGATGGTCAAAAACCACAGCCACACAGAAACCATAAAAAAAGTGCATGATACCATGTTTGCCGACAGACAACTGAAGGTGCATGAGATAGCCGAAGCTATAGGGATATCGAAAAAAATTTCGCTCAAAAAATAAGGGATGAAAAAGCTCCGCGCAAAAAGGGTGCCGCATTTGTTTAATGCCGATCAAAAACAAATTCGCAAATGATTTTCGCAGCAATCTTTGGACGGATAGAATAGGGTTCCGACCAATTTTGTGCAGTGATTTGTCACCATGGATGAGACATGGGTCCACCACTACACTTAAGAAATGAAGCAGCAGTCCGAGCAATGGGTGGAAGCTGGTGGTTCAGCTCCAAAGAAAGCGAAGTCGATTGCATCTGCTGGAAAGGTCATGGCTAGCGTATTTTGGGATAGGAAAGGTATCCTGGTAATTGATTACCTTGCAAAAGGCAGAACAATTACAAACAAATATTACTCCAAACTTTTTAACCAATCTGGATGGCGAAATTTACGAAAAGAGGCCTGGTTTGAAGAAACAAAAATCATCTTTCACCAAGACAACGCACCTGTACACAAGAGTGTGTTGGCGATGGGAAAACTGCAAGATTTGGGGTATGACTTGCTCGTCCATCCCCCTTATTCTCCTGATTTGGCACCCTCAGACCCAAACTTCAAGAAATTTGTTTCTGGGAAACTCTTCATATCCAATGAAGAAGTTGAAAGGGCTGTAGATGAATATTTTCGCAACCTTTCAGACTTTCACTTCCTGGAAGGAATACTGATGTTGGAGAAACGCTGGATCAAGTGTATTGAAGTCAAGGGAGATTATGTAGTAAAATAAAAATAAAAAAAATCTGAAAGCTGCAGTCTTTCATTGTCAGGCTGAGAACTTTTCACCTTACCCTCGTACTTCAAAATTTTTACAAAACATAATATTTTTTTGAAACAAAATATCCAAATAGGAGCTCTTACATTAATGTGACAGAAACAACAAGCGATAAGAGTGTGTGGTCCTTGGTAAGGCGCGCAGTGCGTATGTAGGTATACAGGTACAAAGATTAGATAATAATATATAAAATAAAATATTGTATAACAATACCTTTGGGTGCTGATACCTGCCTATGAAAGAAAGAGACCATCATACCTGAGGTGCGTTGGTAGATTGGCCCGACTGTAATTGTGTTCTCAGGATAAAATAGACTCGCAGTCGCAAGATTAAGATCCTATTTAGATGATATTATGAGGATCCCTGCTGGTTATACCGTTAGTTAACTGACTGCATGTAAACATTCAGTTGTCCTCTCTATGCTTAAGATATTCAGGATGGGCCGCATATTTTATACAAACACCTGACTTAATCTAATCTAACTTTTGTTGTATGATATAATGTTGAGGCTAATAATGATTCAAAGTGGATTTGTTGCTTATCTTTCAGGTAATTTTAGCTGTGTCCTACAGAGCTGAAGAAATGGAAAAAGAGTTAAGTGAAGAAGTGTCCAAGTTGGGTGTTTCGTTGATTTTCTCTCACGAGTCAGAACCGTTAGGAACAGCTGGACCATTAGCTTTAGCTAAAGACATATTGCTCACTAGTCCGGAGCCATTCTTTGTTCTTAATTCAGATGTTATATGTGAGTTTCCTTTCAAAGAACTCGCTTTATTTCATCGTAATCATGGAAAAGTAAGTATTTAACGTATTTGATTGTTAATTTTGTGTTCAAATAAATAAGAAATATTTGTTTTAGTCCACTATATACATATGTATCAAGTCAAAATATTTATTAAGTTTGTGAAACTATGACGCGACGTATCCGTGAAAAACCTACAATTTATATAATATAATATAATAATTGATATAATATACTCCTTTGATATGATGAGTTATTACAGTAATAGTATCCTGATTTTGTTTGTACAGTGCATTACGTATATTTATATAATATACTCCTTTGATATGATGAGTTATTACAGTAATAGTATCCAGTGCATTACGTATATTTAACAGGAAGGTACTATCGTAGTGACCAAAGTATTTATATAATATAATATAATAATTGATATAATATACTCCTTTGATATGATGAGTTATTACAGTAATAGTATCCTGATTTTGTTTGTACAGTGCATTACGTATATTTATATAATATACTCCTTTGATATGATGAGTTATTACAGTAATAGTATCCAGTGCATTACGTATATTTAACAGAAAGGTACTATCGTAGTGACCGAAGTATTTATATAATATAATATAATAATTGATATAATATACTCCTTTGATATGATGAGTTATTACAGTAATAGTATCCAGTGCATTACGTATATTTAACAGGAAGGTACTATCGTAGTGACCAAAGTAGAGGAGCCTTCCAAATATGGAGTCGTTGTGTACAAAGAGAATGGACAGATCCTCAACTTCATTGAAAAGCCGCAAGAATTTGTTTCCAACAAGATTAATGCAGGTCTGTTTTGTTTATTTATTTACTTGTACATGTACTTATATCACTCTTTTGTGGTGCTTTGAATTGAATCAAAATTAATACAGTGTTTTTATTTTTGTTCTGTTAAGACTTATTGACAGCCCAATTTTAATGTAGAATCGTTCGAGCATATGCTAAAATTGCCTTAAAACAGGTCACTACCTTAAGGGCCCCGTTTAGCAAAAACGGTAAAATATTCTATTTTCAACAAATTTTATAGAAAAACTGCCAAAACTTGTTGACCCTTGCTAACATATTGATTTGATAAAACAAAAAATCAAATATTTATTACCAATATTAGTTTTTTACTAAAAAATAGATAAATCGCAGACTGATGAGATTTATTTAGGTACTCTTTGTTATATCAAAATACAAATTATTTGTAAAATGTATATATTTTTTATTCATCCAATCAAGCATATAAATACTATAGATTTTAGCAAACTTTTTTTAGTATACAAAAAATTGAGTTCATGTGGTGATTTTTGGTTTCAAATATGAGAAATTTAAAAAAAAAATTAAGTCAGTCAATATCCATGAAAAAAACAAAAAACCTGTAAAAGAAATCTGTAGCTCAAGCAAGGGCTAGTTCCAACGAAGCCTTTTATGAAGAACTGGAGGATGCCAAACATAGCACCGAAATATATAAAATAGCTAAATACCGGAACATGGCCACACAAGACATTAGAAACCCAAAGTATATAAAGAACAAAGAAAAACAAATACTCACTGACTATAAGGATATAATGGAGAGATGGAGAGAGTACTATAGCAAATTGTTAAATGAAGTTTATCCCGTCACACGTAACACAAATGAGAGAATAGCTGAGGGACCAATAGAGAATGTCACGGAAGCGGAGGTAAGAACTGCAATTGCACAAATGGCGAATAAAAAGGCAACAGGACCGGATGAAATACCAGCAGAACTGTGGAAAAGGTTAGATGAAGAGGGAGTGAGTTTCCTAACAAGACTACTGAACAAAATGATAATAGGCCAGAAAATCCCAGATGCTTGGAGACAGAGTTACCTAATCCCACAGCTGTGTGAAAACTACAGAGCAATAAAGCTAATAACACACACATTCAAGATTTGGGAAAGAGTAGTAAACAAAAGACTTCAGGATCTCACAAGAGTGACAGAGAACCAATGTGGATTTGTGAGGGGAAAATCTACCACTGATGCCATACAGACAATTAGAATAATCCTTGAAAAGTATCAAGAGAAAAAAATGATCTTCATATGGTATTCATAGATTTAGAGAAGGCTTTTGATAGAGTACCAAGCAGACTAATATGGGAAGCACTTAGAAAGGAGAATGTCCCTGAATACTATATAGAGCTCTCGAAAGACATGTATTCCAATATTTACACGAGTGTTAGAAGCCCGGCTGGAGTGAGTGACCCATTTGAAATCAGTGTTGGTGTCCACCAGGGGTCGGCATTGAGTCCTCTACTGTTTAATCTGGTTATGGACTACATAACTGCAGATATACAAAAACCAGCCCCATGGAGTATGCTGTATGCCGATGATATGGTCTTGATGGATGAGACACCTGAGGGCTTGCAGTGTGTTATGAATAGATAGCAAGAAGCTTTAGAAACGAATGGTCTGAAAATCAGCAGAACAAAGACTGAATAGGTACATGCCATGTTACTTTTCTGGGCAACGACCAACTGAGCCACACATTATGCATGTTGAGAATGAGCCAGTGCCTACAGTTGAATCTTTAGATACCTCGGCACAATATTGTCCACAAAGGGTGGTATTGACAAACGCTCAAAGCTTGGATGGATGAAATGGAGATCTGTTTCTGGTGTACTGTGTGACAAGAAAATGCCAGTAAAAATCAAGGGTCAGGTGTACAAAACTGTGGTCAGACCAACCATGACTTATTCATCTGAATGTTGGGCCCTAAAACATAATCACGCCCAGACTCTACACACCAATGAAATGAAAATGCTCAGGTGGGCTGGTGGTGTAACAAGGATGGATAGGGTGAGAAATGTCCATATCCGTGGTAGTTTCAAAGTCGCTCCCATCGATGAAAAAATAACCCAAAACCGATTAAGATGGGTACGGGCACATCTTGAGACTACCACAGGATAACATGATTAAAAAGACAATGGATGTGGAAGTAGGACCCAGAAGACCAGGCAGACCAGTGACCACCTGGATGTCCGAAATTGCCAGGGACATGAAGGAGGTAAAGTTGCGCGCGGAGGATGCAGGGGACCAGAAAACTTGAAAGATGAGGACTAGGAGAGCCGACCCCAAGTAAATGGGATAAAGGCGAAGGCGAAGAAGAAGAGTATCAATAATACCATTTATTTTTTGTATCTTAAATACCATTTATGTGACTTGATTTTGTATCTCAAATACAATTTACGTGGCTTAATTTGTATCTTGAATACCATTTATGTGGCTTAATTTGTATCTTAAGTACCATTTATGTGACTTTATTTTGTATCTTAGAAACCATTTATGTGACTTGATTTTGTATCTGGAATAACATTTATGTGACATGATTTTGGATGATCATCCAAAACATTTTGATAGGATAGCAGTGTTTACCCCATATGAAAATGTCCTCATATATTGAATGCAGACATGCTTCATGCTCAAAGAGTAGTTAGTCATTCCCATCAGATGCGTTCCGCATCAGTAGGCATTGCAATAAGTGAGAATCATTCTGCACCTCTCCCTGCAGTCACAGCTCCTGTCCTCCCAATTCAAAAAGCGCCATCTCTGCCGGTACTTTTTACATCTAATCACTTAGTCTGTTCAGGGTCTTCAACGTGGGGTGGCTCAGACTATGCATAGTGTTTGTGCTTTCGGACGGCATCATCCCTGGACTGTTGCTGGGTTCCTGCCTCCGGAATTCTTCTCTGCGCTTTTCTGCCGAGGTTGTAAGATCATTTGTGACCTTAAGAAAGCTTTTTCTCGATCCTAGCCGTGTAGGTACTATTCGGTGATCGTGAAATGGATGTCTTGAGTCGTGAATCTGCTTGTGTGTCCGCTGCCACCTTTCTTCTTATGGTAGGAGGAGCGATTCCGATAACTATACTATAAATATGTACAACACATAGTAAATTAATCAAAATAAAAATTTCATTATTATCTATAAACATTCCTAACTTATGGCTGACAATGGGTCAGAGTGCACCCTGACAAAGTGCACCAGTCACTTTCCTTCTTTCAATAGCTATCATACACACACGTAACAATCTCTTGTAAATCCCTTTCACTCTTAGCCATTAACACCAAATCGTCTGCGTACATCAATGCATTCACCTGAGACCCATTCAACTCGACACCAACATCCATCTCTTTGACAGGTCGCATACAGTAGTCAAAGAATAGGTTGAACAGCCACGAAGACATGACACAACCTTGCTTCACTCCCTTGGTTGAGGACAAACCACTCCGAGAGTGTTATTTACCCTCACCCAAGCGAAGCTCCCCATGTAAAGTGAAGAGATTGCGTGGATCAACTGGCTGCTCACTCCATACTCCGATAACACGTGCCACAACCTTTCCCTGTCCACTGGACCATGTGCTTTCTCCGAATCCACGATCGCACAAAAAACTTCTGGTGTTTACCCAGAAACTTCTCTATGACCATTCGCAGGGAGAATATCTGATCGGTGCACCATCTGCCATTCAAAAAAGTTCCTTGTGCATCCCATATCTTACACTCAGTTAACTTCCGTACTCACTTAATCAGAATTCTACCATACAGTTTCCCTATTGAACTCAACAAGCTAATAGCCCAATAACTCCCGCATTCAAGACTGGAGCCTTTCCCCTTGTACAATGGGCAGATGATGGCTGTCCTCCAGTCCTCTGAGGTAATGCCTTCTCTCCAACAATCATTGAATAGCTCAAAACACCACGCGAGAGCCCCCGGTCCACCAGACTTGATGAGTTCAATGGCAACACAATCATACCCTACAAGTTTACCGCACTTCGCTTTCTTTAACGTATTCGTAATCTCAGTCATGTCTATCACATCATTTGCATTCACACTGCTTTCGTTTCATTTCATTCCAGAAAAACTTCATATTTTTTTTATTTATTTATTTATTCTTTTTGCACATCATCATTACATAACAGAGTTCGTCGGTAGCCTGGAGGTAGAGTCTCGGCCTTATGAACATGAGGTCCGGGGTTCGATACCAGGTGCCGGCAAACTCCCCTTTCACGACACAAGCTTTTAGCTTTCTGTGAAAGGTGTATAAGGTTGTATTTGGGTTTATAACAAAACCCAGATATATCTTTTTAAAAAAAAAAAAAAACAGTGTTAACAAAATAACGTAAAATTTTAAAAACTGGGACGATGTGCAGTGGCGAGATTATCACTTCAAAGTGAGGGGTGCCAAACCAAAACGTTTTAAGTGCCACATGGGCTCAAATGTGTTTTATTAGTGAATTGTGGTGTATGTGCCGACCTTTACTTGTACATTTAAAACAATGTTAAAAATCTCGCCTCTTAGTGGTAGAAACTTGAATTAGCAAGTCATAACGTTGCAAGTGCCTTGTTAATTGCACTATCACTTGCACCATCAGTATTGCAAAAATATCTGTTGAAGCAGGTGCGTCAACGCAGAAGTTCCTAAAAAAACGGGTTTTAAACAAACTCCAGTGGAAAAAACTATAAGAAAATTGAAAAGGAAAAGCGGGTCAAAATAAAAACCAGGCTGTATTAGCAATGCTCCTAACTCTGGTTGCCAAAGGATATTTTTCAGAAATCACTCATAAATTTCTTGAACAGAGTTTATTTTATGAAAACCTTATCAAGTATTGCAATCCTGCAGGTTATAAATCGCCCCACTCACCTAATTGTTGTGCAAGTAAGGTGGCACATACAACGCTATTACTTGCACAAATGTTGGCACTTAAAACGTTTTGTTCAGTTAATTTTTTTCAAATTCCATTTCCATGTACCTAAGATTTTTTTATTGCTTATCGAATAATATGGAGAACGTTATTTTGCTAGTACAGTTGATAAGTGTAATACATGGGGTATAATTTATTTACCGCAGTTGGCTTGAGGTAGTCGGACACCAGTCGAGCCATATCATTAACTGCAACATCTACCTGCTTGATACATAGTAGTCAAATATATTTACAGTGGGGCCAGTATACCAATGCACTTCAGGTATGATGATCTCTTTCTTTCATAGGCAGGTATCAGCAACCAAAGACATTGTTATAGAATATTTTATTTTCTATATTGTTATCTAATCCTTGTACCTGTATACCCAAATACGCATTACGCGCCTTATGGTGTAGACCAAGGACCACACACCCCACACGCTTGTTGTTTGTGTCACATTAATATAAGAGTTCCTGTTTGGATATTTTGTGTCAAAAAAATATTACATGTAAAAGTTTTCAAGTATGCGTATTAGTACAGTAGGTTAGTTAAACAGGATATCAAATAATTGGAAGTAGGCAATTACATACAAAGAATAGTTATAATAGTTACATTATAACACTCTATTAGTCATAATTGGTTTGTACGCAGAACGTCGGATAATTAAAAAAAACAATAGGGACATCTCAATACAAAACTGCAGGTAGTGACATTTTATAATGAAAATAAAAACGAACTAAAAGTGGATAGTACTGTGTATACGTATATAATATGTATATTTTTTTCATTTATCTGTTAAAGAAATTTTATATTTCAAAATGCAAAAAAATCAACTGATTGACAACCTCTGATAAATGTTTGGTTGATGGTGAGACGTAAGGAAGTTGAGTAAAAGCGTAGCGGGGGGTTCAGGTGCACTCATATACTGGCCCCACTGTAATGTACACATTTATTGCAGGTTTATACATATTAAACCCATCAGTGCTGTCTCGTATTGAGTTAAGACCAACTTCTATAGAAAAAGAGGTATTCCCACATATGAGTAAAGAGGGCCAACTGTATGCCATGGAGCTGCAAGGTTTCTGGATGGATGTGGGACAGCCAAAAGATTTTCTTACAGGTACAATTGTTCTGATATGGCTAACACTATTTCATGTCTCGTTTATTAATGATACACATACATTACATTGGATTGCATTGCAGGTATGTGCCTGTATTTGACAAGCTTGCGTCAGAAGACACCTGAGAGGTTGCAGACAGGAGGATGCATTGTTGGTAACGTCTTGGTACATCCTTCTGCTAAAATTGGTGATGGATGTCGTATTGGTCCTAATGTCACCATTGGACCCGATGTTATTATTGAAGATGGTAGGTAATATTCATTGAAAAATATACTACACTTTCAAAGAGCTATATTCAATATCAACGAGTTTATTTCTTGCTATACTCTGGTGGTCCACTCCACGAAATTACAAGGAGAAGTTCAAAGTATTGTCAGTATGGTAACTTTTTTATTATTATTAGTATAAGCTATCAAGCAGGCAACTAGAGCTGATATCCACACTATTGATGTCACTTTATACTGTCAAGCCTGTTCGTGAATGAATTGGTGTTCCTTGCAACGATCAATGCAAAAGGCAACCTATTCCACTTGTCCACAACTCTTTACGAGGAAATGTCTTCTAGGGTTCTGAGTGAATCTATCCTTTACCAGTTTCAGACTGTGTCCTGGCAAGTGCTCATTCTAGTTTCTGTGAAACATGTTCTTCAGATCTAGACTGTCATAATGGTTGTTTAATATTTTATAGACCTCAATCAGACCACCTACGTCAATTTCCTTTCCCTAAAAGTTTGTGAGACCCAGTCTCTCAAGACGATCCTCGTATGTCATGTTTCTGAGCCCCGCTCCCATCCTCGTAAAATGTCTCTGCACTCTCTCCAGCATCAGTACATCCTTTTCACAATAAGACCACCATATCTGAAAACCATACTTCAGGGCAGGTCGCACATATGTCTCGTATATCTTACGCAACAGCTCAGGTGGAATGTGACTAAAAGACTTTCTTATAAGATAAATTAGACTATCGGCCCTTTTACTAACACCAATTATATGCTTGTCCCACTTAAGTTCCTTGCTAATTATTATGCCTAGATCCCTCTGCTTTTCTAAGAATGGTATTGTATGGTTTACTGATGGATCTAAAACAGAAGAGGGAACTGGAACAGGAGTCTACGGGCAGCACACCGAATACTCTGAAGCGATGGGAAAACTCCCAAGTGTCTTCCAAGCAGAAGTATACGCTTTAGAAAAATTAATCCAGTTCAACCCCGACAGATATAGAGTCACCCTCTTTTGGGTACCCGGACACATCGGGGTTGAGGGCAATGAACGAGCTGATGAGCTGGCAAGAAAGGATGCTGCAACGCATCTCTATGGACGAGAACCATCCTGTGGTTTGGGACATAAGTTTTTCCAAGAGGAAATCAAAAAGTATGGGAGACGAGAAAGAAACTAAATATAGAAAAAAACAAAATTGAAAATAAAAATTGGAATGTAAATTTAAAAAAAATAATGAAAAGGAAAACTTATCAACGTCCTCTTTATTAAAATTTTGAAATAAACAGAAGTAATTAAGTTGGTTAAGTCAACACTATTATTATCATAACAGAAAACATGACTATTCACAGTGACTATCCGTCATGAACCATTAAGACCATTCTAAAATGAAACCTTTGTTATAGTTGTGTAATTTCTTTATGACCATCTGATTATGGCTATTTAACCCTTTTAGTGCTGAGGTAATTTTCGCATATATTGCGTAAGGATTTTTGGAAAAAAAACCTTATTAATTAAATGTGTAAAGAATCTTGATTATTTCCCTCAAATATAGATTGATTTTCATTATTCTTCCTGTTGTGCATAAATGGCATATAAAACTACTCAAATAAAATACATTTTCTAGTGTAACTGTATTCATTAATTTAATAAAAAAAAAAACAAGAATATAAAAAAAATTATTAGCAAAAATGTTTCCCCACACAAACCTCATGGACTCCCTTTTTACAGCGCACACAAACTAGCGAAGATCGAGTCACACCTTTTCCTCCTTTATTACTACACACCACACAACGGCGAAGCATCGTCCCTGGTAACTTTTCCAATCCAAAATTTTGTTTGGATCTGGTTGGTGTTTCTGAAATATGTTTTGCCTCTAGCCACTCTTTCTCAATACTTTCTATTATTTGACCTGTAAATTGTAGTCGAGATATTTTTTTTTCTTTTGTATTATGCGAATATAAAATGTACGAATTTAGAACCATTCTCCCGAAGATGTTGAATGTTACTTTCTTCCAAAACTTTAGGGTCTTCCGTTCGTCCAAATATACGTAGAGCATTTTAGCCGACTCGTCAACACCACCCATAAACTTATTATAATTGTGAATCATACTAGGCTTGGTTTTTTCTACTTCGATTGATCCTTTTTTCTTTTATATGGTTATAGGCCTTGTGTTTGCATTTGTAGAAACGAGTAAAACTGGGAGCTTTTTAGATGTTTTGTCCCTGAACGAACATAGGAGGACATCTTTATTTTTGAAGTACTTTGGTACTCCAACATCCGCAGTTTTTGCCTCTTTTGGTAAGTTTTTCCTGTTTCTCCTAATTGTGCCTGTTATGTAGGTGCATTTCTCCAACAAAGCTTGAGCAAGCTTCAGGCTGGTGAGGAAGTTGTCTGTGAATAAATGGTACCCTTTGTTAAAATAATCCCCAATGCTTAGTAATTTTTGTACTACAATGTATCCCAGACCATGCTGATTTATTTCATTTCGTTCACCCGTTTCCTTTGCTCCCTTGTAGCAAAAAACCCTAAGCAACAAATAGTGATGGAATCGCACAACATCCAAAATTTTATACCCCACCTGTGATGCTTTTTATTTGGTAGGTATTGCTTCATTACTGAGTTGCATTTGGTACCAACTAATGACTCGTCAATTGACAATTCTTGGTGAGGCTGGAAATAATGTCTGAAGATTTTATTGGCGTGGTCAACAATCGGGGAAAATCTGGCAGATGGATCATAGTCAGGATGGCCTGGACGAGCTATTTCTTCGTTATTCACCATGTGAAAAAATTTAAGGATCAACTGGAAAGATCCCTTGAAAACATTTTTTTGAACCACGGTATACTTCTGGAGTTATTAGACCAATAAAAATATAGTTGGTCTTTGAGTTATACCCATCTCCAATAGAACTGCAATAAATGCCTTAATTTCTAGTTCTGTAACTGGCCTCCATTTCTTGACTCGTGATCTCGGTTTTATTTCTCTTCCTGAGTGTAAAAATTGTTGGGCGTATCTATTAGTTTCTTGTACAAAAGTTTTGATGAGCAGGGAAGTAAAAAACAATTCAAAATATTCAATAGGCTTTTCAATATCGGCCGGTAAATGTTTTGGTCCGGCAATTTCGAAAAAAGTATTAGATTTTTCATTGGATAAATCTATATGGAAGTTGCACAAATGTATCGGTGTCAAGGTCATCCAAAAGAGGTGACTCGTTCTCAGAAGATTTGCTACTTTGGCTATATATACGCATTCTGCAATTTGTAGACATTGTAATTTCATCCTCACTGTCACTATTATCAATAAGAGAAACGTTTTCACTCCAAGTGTTTTCATCATCACTACTCAACATTTTGAAAGTTTAAAAAAACAATATTTTAATATTATATTCACTTTAAAATAATTTGAAATGGATAATAACTCCATACAGGTCAATATGTAGAAAAAGACTGTGCAATAGTACTAGCGTCGCAATAACGACGCTCCGCACTTTTTGTACATTCATGTAGCGTCAATATATCAACGGTTAGCACTGTAAGGGTTAAAGTGAGTGGTTTGATTGCAGGTGCATGTATCAAGCATAGTACCATAATGCGAGGTGCCACAGTCAAGTCACACGCATGGCTGTCAGGATGCATTGTAGGATGGCGGTGTGTGGTAGGACGCTGGGTGAGGATGGAAGGCTGCTCCGTATTGGGTGAGGATGTTGTGGTACAAGATGAGCTATACGTAAATGGAGGACAAGTCTTACCTCACAAGAGTATTGCCCTCTCTGTGCCTGAACCACAGATAATTATGTAAATTCTTCGCCTGGTTAATTGAAGGACATTGCATTCTAGCGATAAACTCGCCCTCTGTACATTGAATTGTGTAACTGATATTTTTATGATACTTTGTATTGATTTGTAATATTTTATCCAATATACAGTGAAGAATAAAATAGATAAAACACCAACGATTAAAACATTGTATATATCAACAACAAAATACTTTTTATTTTAATAATAACACATTTCCTACACACAGTATCAGAGTCATGTTTCATAGTAACAAAGGAAATGACCAAATGTAACAGACATCTATTATATTTCACTTCACTGCAAACACTTTCCTACTGGGTGCGTCCAGATAGTAATTGTGTGTGTGTGTGTGTGAATTGACCATAGAATTTTATTTAGGTAAATCTCATGTTATGTCCTATTTTCCATGTATCAGTGACCAGTGCCATCTATAGCACTCGGTGACACATACTCACATTATCCATTTCAATTTAATGTTTCAACTATAGAGTAAGTAATAATAAAGAGATGACATGAGCCCAAAATCACATTCCATTCTTATTGAGAATTCCAAGAATTGAAGGTAGCTACATAGTGATGTCAATACAATTTATAATCATCGATGTTTTTAACATAATCGAAGTCCCTATCCTACTTGCAATGTTTTCATATAACAATATTTTGTCATATAATAATCTTTTCTTACCTATTAACCTACTTTATCTTTAATACTTGCACCATATGTCTGGCAGGGTAGGCATAGTGGATGGAAATACTAACTTATCAGACCTTCACATACACGAAATAATGCAATAAAATAAGAGTTGGGATATATTGTATATAGACCGGGCTCTAGAGGGAGTTGAGTATGCATAATATGAGGACCGAGTTCCATGAATGCAGTTTGGTGGAGAATAGCTCAGAGAATAATAATATGGATCTTGCCGGATCATTTTATGGTCCAATTTTTTTAGCCCCCCCCCTTCAAATTTGTATGAAAATCGATGGAGTATGTACTATAAAGTAATTTTATTGACAATACTGCTATCCCATCACGGCATATTCCACAAGTGGGGTAGCCAGCTGACTAACCAAATGCAATAAACAAGCAAGCTGCCCTCTCCGTGCCAAAAAAATTAAAAACATTGATCCATATAAGTGTTTTTACTAAGTGCTCTTAACAAATGTAAGGTATCTGATGTGCAGATCATTTCTTCAGGATATATTTCATCCATGTATGAACAACTGTTAGAGGGGACATGGAGAATACAGATAATGCCCACAGAGTGGAATGAAGGAAATGTATGCCCCCTCCATAAGAAAGGGGATCAACTACTCTGTGGTAATTATAGGGCATAACTCTCTTGAACACATCATATAAGGTGCTCTCATCCATTTTATTCAGAACATTGGAAGCTTTGATGGAAAAAAAGTCTTGAACTACATCATGGAGGCTTCCAACGTTGAAGATCATGTATTTATCAGATAATCACACTGTGTTAGATCCTGTAGAAAACAGCTGAAGCAAGGTATCTGACGTACAGGTCACTTCTTCAGGTAATATTTCATCCATTTATGCAACTATTAGAAGAGATTGAAGGAGACCCACCGTCCACCCAGATAGCTCCGAAGTCTGAGGACTTCCATTTATGGAGAACACAGATTAAACCTATTATTATTATACCCAACTAATAAAAAAAAGTGTCTTGCTGGCAGTAGCAGTAGTCATTTCTAGTCTATACTCATCTTACGTTAAGTAGAGCGCGCTATGCTACTCAGTATTCTTAAAACCCTTTACTCTCTAATGAGTCAGAATATGTTTTTACTCTAATGCTCTAAAATATGCACACATAAAAGTGGCTGTGAGATGTACGTTTGTGGAGGATTCGATGATCCAATAAAATTTTACAAGGCACAAGGGTCTCTACTTTATGAGGGATTTGAATTACAATCAAACCACGAAGCTGATTCGAGAATGTTTTTCACATATTTCATGCTGTAAAAATTCAATTGTCTCATGTTATTATTTTCAACCTTGATATGTATGTATTAGGCTTGGAAATTTATTACTGGAAAGAAATATAAATTGTCTTGGTTTATGGTTCGACGGTTCTCGTAGGAATGAATATCTTTTAGGATGCCATTTAGCTGCTGAGCATCTGGGTGAACAACAATAACAATTGTATCTCTATAACTCTTGGGTAGTGTTGGCTTCATACAGAAATCGTCTCCGTTCTCCCCTATTCAAGGTAGCTGTTCTCCAGTTCACACGCAGCGCACACAGCCCGCTGCAACCCCGTTCATCCATTTAAGCTTTGATCTTCACATTCGCCTTCTTCCATTACCCTTTTCGCTGGGTCTCTATCCATCCGTTGTAGGTGACCTAGCCACCGTAATAGGTCAATCTTGAGCATTTGTTCTGCGGCAATGTCATCAAACAGTTAACAGAACTCAGCATGATACTTTCATC
Source organism: Athripsodes cinereus (assembly GCA_947579605.1). Lineage (NCBI taxonomy): Eukaryota > Metazoa > Arthropoda > Insecta > Trichoptera > Leptoceridae > Athripsodes > Athripsodes cinereus. The sequence goes on along the minus strand of OX388308.1, from coordinate 8,857,657 downwards.
TCCGGACACCGTTTTCTGATGTGATTGATCTATACGTCGTAAGATACGTTTCTCAAATATATCAATGCCCTTTTCATCATGTTTTTAGAAAGTCTAAGTCCCCTACGCATATAAGAGCACAGATCTTATAAAAATAGGGTAGTTTTTGTTCTTCTGGAAAGATGGTGGGCAATAAAAAGGTGGTATGTGTCAACATTGTATTCAGCTGTTTTTTGCAGGATCTGACGCACATGCCTATTTGATAAATACATGATCTTTAACGTTGGAAGCCACCCTGATAGTTCAAAAATTTTTTCTCCAGTGGTTCCAATAATTTAATAAAATGGAGAGCGTTTTGTGAATACTGAGTAGCATAGCGTGCTCTACTTAACGTAAGATGAGTATAGACTAGAAATGACTACTGCTGCTGCCAGCAAGACACGTTTTTTTTATTAGTTGGGTATAATAATAGGTTTAATCTGTGTTCTCCATAAATGGAAGTCCTCAGACTTCTGAGCTATCTGGGTGGACGGTGGGTCTCCTTCAATCTCTTCTAATAGTTGCATAAATGGATGAAATATTACCTGAAGAAGTGACCTGTACGTCAGATACCTTGCTTCAGCTGTTTTCTACAGGATCTAACACAGTGTGATTATCTGATAAATACATGATCTTCAACGTTAGAAGCCTCCATGATGTAGTTCAAGACTTTTTTTCCATCAAAGCTTCCAATGTTCTGAATAAAATGGATGAGAGCACCTTATATGATGTGTTCAAGAGAGTTATGCCCTATAATTACCACCGAGTAGTTGATCCCCTTTCTTATGGAGGGGGCATACATTTCCTTCATTCCACTCTGTGGGCATTATCTGTATTCTCCATGTCCCCTCTAACAGTTGTGCATACATGGATGAAGTATATCCTGAAGAAATGATCTGCACATCAGATGTCTTACATTTGTTAAGAGCACTTAGTACAAACACTTATATGGATCAATGTTTTTCATTTTTTTTTGGCACGGAGAGGGCAGCTTGCATGTTTATTGCAGCTGGTTACTCCACTTGTGGAATATGCCGTGATGGGATAGCAGTATTGTCAATAAAATTACTTTATAGTATGTACTCCATCCATTTTCATACAAATTTGAAGGGGGGGGGCTAAAAAACAATTGGACCACAAAATGATCCGGCAAGATCCATAGTGTAACGTAAATCGTTTTTCTATAACTTGTGTCAGGGAAAATAAAGTCTGAATTCAATTAAAAGGATGACATCTTGAAAATTAACAATTTATTTAAACGTTTTTATTTATTTAAAATTATTATTTATTTAAAATACATTTTACAACAACTATTATTTATATATACGTCACATATTATTACAGTTCACACAGATTTCTTATATACACATTATATAACATCTTTCTTCAAACCTATCTAGATCTTTCTTTTTCATCAAAACCAAAACAACCACCTGTCATTATTTTCCAAACATTCCATGACCAAAAATAATATAAAAATTCAAATTCATTAAACTTCCAAACTTAAGTACCCTCCTAATGGTGATTACGTAACATTGCCTCCCTCTTAATTCAGTTCGTCCCGAACGAATTCTCTGGATGAAGATAGGAACATCCTGAATCCTCTCTGCAATGTGAAGTCTTGAAGAAATAACAAGGTACAGACTTCTTGATGTTCTCACTATACCCTGGATTAAAACAACAAACTAAAACATTAATTCCAGTATTACAGAAGATCTCTTCTATCATATTTCGAACAACTTTCCAATCCATACTGCCACTTATCCTTGGTATGCCGAGCTTCGTAAGATTCATTTGTAACATTTGATCCCGCAAACTTTGTAAACAGTGCCACATCTGAACATACTCTGTTTGTTCTTCAGGGATTGCTTTATTTACCATGTAAAATATATGTCGTTCCCCATGCTGTAGATGGACCGCTTCTCCAATTTTCAAACTCTTGGCCTTAATCTCTTCCAATATCCCGTACTTCTTCTTGAAAACTTTGGCTATGCCATTAGTAAATTTTGCATTCTGAGCCAAGCAATGAGCCAAAACATAATCCTCTGGAGTGTCAAAAAGATCTTGCTCAACTTCGATAGTGACACCATGATGAATTCTTCGTTGAGGCGTCTTCATAAACTCTTCAAAACTCTTCTCTTCACTTAGGACTTTACAGACTTGAACAATCGGGTTGTTTCCTTCACTTTTATTGTCTCCTAAAAACGGTGCTAAGCGATTGAAATGTACCACCCTTGGCTTGCCATTTGATTTTCGTCGTATTCGATAAATAACGTCATTTATTCTTTTAATCACCTCGTGTACGGTCCTTCCCAGGATTTTTGAAGCTTCGGTGAATAGCCTCGTCTCCGTTGAGGATTGAACAACCAAACTAAATCTCCAGCTTGATACCCTCCTTCCACAGCTTTGACATCATATCTTTCCTTCATCCTGTCACTAGCGACTTGAATATTAGCCCGCACACGTTCATGGATGTCGTTCATCTTTCTCCGAAGTTCCGATACATAATCTTCTCCAACAAGATCCTCTCCAGGCTTAGCTCCATACTGCAAGTCGCAAGGTAACCGTAGTTCACGGCCAAAAATCACACTCGCTGGTGTTTGTCCCGTTGTCTCATGAATTGCCGAACGATAGGCCAATAAGAACAAGTGGATGTATTCGTCCCAATCCTTTTGATGATCAGCCTTCGACAGATATTTTCCACATGTTCGATTCATTCGCTCCACCATTCCATCCGACTGCGGATGCAAAGCAGTTGTTCTCGTTTTTCGAATTCCCAATATCTCACATACTTGCTGAAATACGGCTGACTCAAAATTTCTTCCTTGATCCGAATGAAGCTCCAACGGTACTCCAAAACGACTTATCAGCTCTCTTACCAAGATTTCAGCAACAGTAGTAGCCTCTTGATTTGGTAATGCATAGGCTTCTGTCCATTTACTAAAATAGTCCATTGCTACTAAAATATACTTGTTCCCTCTTTCAGTTGTGGGAAACGGTTCTGCTATGTCGATGGCTATTCTTTCAAATGGACTACCTACATTGTACTGTCTCATTGGAGCACGCCTCCGTTTTTGAGGTCCGTTCGAAGTAGCACAATTCACACATCTTCTACACCAATCTTTTACATCTTCAGTGTAACGGACCCAATAAAATCTCTGACGAATCTTTTCTGTAGTCTTTTTAACTCCCAAGTGTCCACCAGACACATCATCGTGAAGCAGCTTAAGGACATCAGGAACTCTCTTCCTTGGAACCAATAGCTGTTGTTTCTGCTGTGTTCCATCTTCACTTTCCAGAATACGTTTCAACAACCCATTTTCCACAACTATGGATTGCCATTGTGCCCAATATGATTTAACATTTGGTGAACATGAAGCTATTTCTTCCCATGAAGGTTTTCGATCATTTTCTTTCCACTGCATCAAAAGTCCAAGGTCAGGATCTTCCAACTGGTGCGCTCGAATTTCATCATCTTGCCAAAAATTATCGATGACTGTAGTTCTACGAATCATGACGAACCTTTCTTCCGCTTTATTACAATGCTGGCAATCCTCTGGACATGGACGCCTTGACAGTGAATCAGCATTTTTATGACGAAGTCCAGCTCGATGCTCAGAATCATAGTCATATTCTTGCAATCTTTCTATCCATCTTACAACCTGACCTTCAGGATTCTTGAATCGTAACAGCCATACAAGCGCCGAATGATCTGTCCTTAAAAGAAATTTCCGTCCTTAAAAGCAAGTAACTCTCTTCGCGTTACACAATAGTTGCGTTCCGGCCTTGACAAAACTTTACTGAAGTACGCAATTACGCGTTCTTGACCATCCTGAACCTGAGATAGTACACTTCCAATGCCGACGTTGCTTGCATCCGTATCCAGAATAAAATTCCCTTCGGCTCGAGGATAACTTAGAATCGGGGAATTAATCAATACCTTCTTCAATTCTTCAAACGCGCATTGGCATTTTGAATCCCATATAAATTCATTACTTTCTTCTGTGAGTTTTGTCAATGGTTTAGCGATATCAGCGAAGCCCAAAACAAATCGCCGATAGTAAGTGCTTAAGCCTAAAAAGCTTCTTACTTCATGCTTGTCTTTAGGTGTAGGCCAGTCTTGAACAGCTCTAATCTTCTCAGGATCCAACGCCACTCCTTCCTCAGAGACAACATGACCCAGATAGTTGACTTGTCTTCGGAACAATGTACATTTCTTAACATTGAGTTTCAAGTTGGCCGCTCTCAATCGTGAAAACACTTGTTCCAAATTTCGTAAGTGCTCCTCAAAACATTTTCCAAGCACAATGATGTCATCCAGGTACACTAAACAGGTCTCCCACGACAATCCTCTCAGCACGCTTTCCATTAAACGCTCAAAAGTAGCCGGAGCATTACAAAGTCCAAACGGCATAACAATGAACTGCCATAATCCACTTCCAATAGAGAATGCTGTTTTCTCTCTATCCTTAGGTTCCAGTCCAACCTGCCAATATCCACTCTTCAAATCCAACGTTGAAAAGATTTTACAGCCAGCCAATGTGTCCAAAGTATCATCAATACGAGGCAAAGGGTAACTGTCCTTCTTAGTAACATTATTAAGTTGGCGAAAATCAACACAGAACCGAGTTGAGCCATCCTTCTTCCTAACCAGCACTACAGGTGAACACCATGGACTGCTTGACAGTTCTATTACCTTGTCCCGTTCCATATCTTGAATAATTTGATCTGCTTCCGCCCGTTTTGCTAAAGGTAATCTTCTGGGTACTTGACGAATGGGTCTTGCATCACCTGTGTCTATTCGATGACTAACAACACTTGTTCTTCCTTTGGGTTGACTTGGGTTCTCGAAGACATCCTGATTTCTAGCGATGAAGGATCTAATCTGTTTGCTCTGTTCCTTGGTAAGTTCCTTACAAGCCTCCTTCACTAAGTCATCAAGGTGTTTCGGTACCTCCTCTGAAGAAACTTGGCCACCGCTCACTCTACATGTTACTGACGAAACCGATGAACACATACTTAAATAAACTCCTTCTTTGATAGTCACTGGATAGTCATTGATATTCATTAGCCTGACCAAAATATCCTTTTTAGCTTGAATCAGGACTCTCGCAATCAACACTCCTTTTCCAGCTTCAGTATTAGCGTTGGACTTCACTACTAAAACATGTCCATTTGGAATGTCACAATCTAAGTAGGCTCGTACTAACATTTCACTTTGTTTTGGAATAGTAACAACTTCTGCCGCAAGCACACACGTGTAGCGAATTCTTCATGCTCTTGTACAAGAATATCTTCATCCCCAATTTTCAGAGTTCGCCTCTTCAGATCCAGTTTGAATCCATACTTCGCCATTACATCCATTCCAAGAATAACTTCCTCCTCTATCTCAGCCACCAACACCTGATGATCGAAGATGGTGCTTCCAATGTGAAAGTTGGCAACTGTCTCACCGCATACAGACGCCGACTCTCCAGTTGCCGTCCGTAATGTCCATTTAGTTGATTTTATTTGTTTTTTTCGCGAACTAAATCAGGTCTCATGATTGTCTTTGTTGCTCCAGTGTCCAACAAAAGTTTCAAATTCTTTCCATTTACTTTGCCATTTATAAACATGCTGCTGACTTGTCCGCTGAACGACGCAACAACTGCATATCTCTTCGAGGCATTGGCAATGCGGGTCGACAGTTGCCCCTTTCCATCAACCCTTTTTTGGTTTTCCTGCATCTGCTGTTCGTTTTTCCTTGGAAACCGAATACGCAGGTGTCCAATTTGTCCACAGTCCCAGCAACGTAGTTGTCTCTTCTTTCCTTTCAAGGCCTCCAAAACCTTCTTAACTATGTCTTCTATTGAAAGTGGTTGATTTTCTTGTACAGCTTCCATCACACGGGCTTGAGCGTGACCTCGTACGGATTGTCTTACAGCTTCAAATTCGAGTGCTTGGGTTAAAGCATCACTAAGAGTTTGTGGTCTAGCCAGTTTTATAGCTTGTTGTGTCTCACTTGCTCGTAGTCCATCCAAAAACTTGTCTACTGCAAGACTTTCACATACATCATCAGAAACTGTAGGGTATGCATATCTCACTAGACGCGCTACATCCGCCTCGAATTCCTGTAGAGTTTCATTGGGCCTCTGCACACGATTCTTCAACTGTGACCTATAAACTTGTTCCATATGCTTATGTCCAAATCGCATCTCCAGTCTCTCAACCAAAGTTTTGTCTATCCGCAATCGGAATCATCTGAAGGACTCTTAAAGCATCTCCTCGTAAAGATATACTCAATACTGATGCTTTTCTTGTCATCGACCAGCCATTTATCATAGCTACTGTTTCGAACAAAGTTAAGTACTCTTCCCAAGAGTTCTTTCCATCAAAAGTTGGCATATCACTACGCACATGCTCCACCATTGAAGTTGCACCACTCTCTACACACTTGAACTCTGTGTCCACCGTTGTGTTCTGCTCAAAATCCGTTCTTGCTGTTGAAGAAAGCACCTGATTCTCCAAAACTTTCACCTGCTTTGTTAACTCGCTAATCCTTTCATCAAAGGACACAGAATATTCTTGAAACTTCCTTTCAATTTCTTCTTTCGTTCCTCTAGAATCTTCTCGAAGCCTTTCTATTTCTTCTTTCATAGCTGTAGCATTTTCTTGAAGCTTCTTTTCGATTTCTATATAAAGCTCACTGGTGGTTATAGGCAACTCGAAGATATATGTTTCCGGATCTTCACCTGCTTCTTCCATCACCTTTCTTAGTCGAAGTTGGAGCACACCCTTCGTTCCAGATGTATCCGCGTCTCTTTCTTCTAGTTCGCGCTTCAGATCCACCACTTTCAAGTCAAGTAGAGTTAATTTTTTTGATGACATATTTTACACAGTCTTTATTTCCACTAAGCACTTAAATATCTGATTCACAACCCCACACCTGACACCAATGTAACGTAAATCGTTTTTCTATAACTTGTGTCAGGGAAAATAAAGTCTGAATTCAATTAAAAGGATGACATCTTGAAAATTAACAATTTATTTAAACGTTTTTATTTATTTACAATTATTATTTATTTAAAATACATTTTACAACAACTATTATTTATATTTACGTCACATATTATTACAGTTCACACAGATTTCTTATATACACATTATATAACATCTTTCTTCAAACCTATCTAGATCTTTCTTTTTCATCAACAAAACAACCACCTGTCATTATTTTCCAAACATTCCATGACCAAAAATAATATAAAAATTCAAATTCATTAAACTTCCAAACTTAAGTACCCTCCTAATGGTGATTACGTAACAATAGTATTATTCTCTATCTATCTATCTATCTATACCATCACGGCATATCCCACAAGTGGGGTAGCCAGCAGATCAGCTGCATGTAAGGAACATGCAAACTGTCCTCTCCGTGCCAATATAAAACCAAGACATTCAGGATGGGTGGCAAGCCTCATCGCTGAATTTAAGATGTAAAATGTCTTAATTTTTTCGAACACCTGCCTTTTACAGGACTTTACTAGTATTATTCTCTGAGCTATTTTTCACCAAACTGCATTCATGGAACTCGGTCCTCATATTTTGCACACTCAACTCCTTCCAGCGCCTGCACTAATAGTCATTCAGTACTCTCTGCTTAAGTTGTTCATACATTTGATCTGTTTGACATATGCTTCATTAAAACTTTGTATAGTAAGAAGAAATATATTACTTCATGCAAAACCAACGTCAATTTAGTAAAATCATTAGGAAATGAATTGTTTACAAGTTTCACGTGAAAGCTTTTTTAATATGTGTTACAATAGATCTGCTTCTAGATATTAAAACAATGATAATCTGTCCATTTTAATCAAAAAGAAAATAAAATTTTGTTTTGGAATTTTGCTGTTAAGGAATAGTGATAAATAAAACAAGTTTGATAAATTAATACGTTAAATATTATTCTGATATTAAAATATGTATTACAAATTTCTACAACATTGATCTTATTCACCAAACATACATAAGATTTAATTAAATGAGCAGTCAGCGGTTTGAGGAGTTGATATCATATTTGAGTATCAATCAAATGCAAGGTGTGTAAATTTAAAATCGGGGCAAGAATCAGGATTTGAAACAGAAAAAATTAAAATAGAATTCAATTTCTTAATAACTAATTGAGCTATTTTTCTATATTTACAAATGAAGAAATTCAATTCAATTATAAACAATACCTCAAAACAGCAACTAAGGTTGCTGGTGTCAGAGGCGTGCAGTATTACAAATCTGGTAAAACAATTCATAAATTTAAATTATTTGATATTATAGTAAAATATAAGACACCAGAGCAAAGAATCACAGAACAGCAACACTATTGAAAATAAGAAACACAAAACACTATCACAAACATTGAGAAGTTATTACCAACTCTTTAATCCTCTTTCCAAACTCCTTAGGATTTTTACATTTCTTCAATTTGTCAGTTATAAGTTATATTATTTACTAAGTTATATCCATACAAAAATATTCTCAACAAATATACGTATCGATGTTAAACATCGACGCTCAATTTCCATGCCTATGACATTATGACAAAAGTTAGAAACATCAACACATATTGAAAATGAGCTTTTACTCCTAAAATGGAGTGATATTGTTATAAAATATACACATAACGTTAAAGCTATTGTATATTTATTATTTATGATTGATTATATTACTAAAATATAATAAATAAGACGGATAAACACAAAAATGTTTCATACTTACAAGTGGAAGGATACTTCCGATTTATTCTACAAATAAACTCTTTTGCAGAACGGAAATGAACAGGTTTTCATTCTTGAAATTGTGTACACAAAAACTGTTTAAGAAAATGACACTTTCACTTTAGAATAAATACGAAAACACATCGATATAACCGAAACATAACACGCTGTCCTAACTTGTCAGACAATATTTAGCAAACGACGTACTAGCGTATCTACCTACTTATTTGATCTTTGGTTTCAACCTATTATTGGAATGACTTATTATTTCACACCTACCTACATGGAAACTGCTAACTGCACATTACAATACTTGTGAATGAATAATGAATTTCCTGGAAAATGTTGTAAGAATTGGTCTCCCACTCTTTTTGTGTAAATTTTCAAGTGTCCTGTAAAAGTCAGGTGTTTAAAAAAACAAAGATGATTTACATCTTGAATTTCAAGTCACGAGGAAAACCCCAAGGAAACATCACCAGCATATCACTCCAATCCCTACTACTGGACTTTTGGATAAAACAGCCACACTTATGGTTCCACAGAGTTGAGGTTACCTGCCATGTTTGATTCTTACATCAATATCACCTACATTGTTAAGTCAGTTTGATAAGATATAAGTATAAAAAGTTTTGCAAAAAAATGAATTTCAAATTTATTCCAATAATTTAATTAATGTTAATTATCTATCCATTGTTGGGAAAAAATAGGGGTAATTGGATATGGTAAGGGTTGCCAGTAATAAAAAAATAACATTCAGATATGAACTTTAATATGTGTGTATTTTCAAATGACAATAAATTTATAATATGCTCTAGTTACATCCTACTTGACAATGTTCCACTCGGTGATAGCATTTGTGTAATTAGTTAAGATATTTTGTACTCAACAAAGTGAACTTTCAAATTAGTTATATAATATATCCCGTGTATTTTAACTCAGGTTTGTTCTCTTCATAATGCTTAAATGTAACAAAGTGTCATAATTACAAAGTCAAGGTACAAAATTCTGTATAGACTTTGTCCGAGCTTAGACTGCACCATTAGTATTTCCTGTAGTCTCTCTGGGATGTGTACCGAGTGTCAGGGAAAGACGCCGTTGCTTGTGATCCCGGAGGAGCAGGCTGATGCAGAGGATAACGACTGCTATCTCCAGTGTAGCCTCCGGTGCTGGAGTAACGATCCGAGGCTCCCACGCTGCTACCCGACCAAGTCTCACCTGTCAAAAATGCCCTTATTAACTAACATACTATCCTACACTTATAACCAAACTACTATACACTGGATAAATGTGTATTAAATATTAGCATCTTTTACTACTTCATCTTACCAGCTTTATTCCAAGATGGTGGTGCTGAAGGGAAGCCACCTTTAGATGTAGAATTACTCCATCCGCTACTACCTGTCCGATCATAATCTAAAAAAAAAAAAAAAACAATGCTCAAACTCATGTCAAATTTGTAAAAATATAACAGTATTGTACAGTACTCTCACAAGACATCGTTGGTCATGAACTACAATTTGTAAAAATATAACAGTATTGTACAGTACTCTCACAAGACATTGTTGGTCATGAACTACAATTTGTAAAAATATAACAGTATTGTACAGTACTCTCACAAGACATCGTTGGTCATGAACTACAATTTTTAAGCTAGCCTGTTAATGAGAGCAAAAGTCCCTGAAAGCCAACTGATTCTGGATCATTTTCCTAAGAGGATTTTAAATTGCCTGGAGGCAATATCTTCCAGCTAACCAAATCGCGTCGTTATTTACAGAATTCATTTATTAAATTATCTGGCCCCAACATAGCCTTGAAATACAAATTTACAAAACTTTGATCAATGGTAGCAACCCTATTTAACCCTCTGCAACTGACGTTTATGAGCTTTTTTAGTCGTACACCCAAATTCATAGTGGTTACTTGAGTATTCCCCGATACTTAAGTACTCGCCAAGTAGCGGTTTTCATTTCATAGTCATATAAAACTTACCCAAGTACCCGTAAACCCAAGTCGCCGATAGACACAACTTGAGGGGTACTCAGAAATGTCAAATGTTTGTTGCATTTTATTTTGTCGGTTTTTAACAATTTGCCTTTAATAAAGTATGTAGTTTGCGAATAAACTATTCATAAATAAAATTATTTGCTATATAGATAAGTAATGAATATATTATTTATTGACTTTTATACAAAACATGATTGTCATGTCAGATAACAATGCAAATATTACATTTTGTCCAGTTATTTGGCACCAATCTTTTTAATAATTAATGAATAATTTGCTAAATATAAATTGAGTCATAATTAATTTGAAACAAATTTCTCATATTTCTTTTTTGTTTGAAAATATTAATTTATATTTAGGGACTTGAATTTTTTGCATTTGCGATAAACCCGCCTTTTCGCGAATTTTGCATTTTTTTCGCGAATAACGCGATTTCCACATTTAACAAAATAAAATCGAAATATGTTTAAAACAACAAAATAATCTATCGAATTCCGCAAAATGATCACCAATTTAAAAACATCTATGTCTAAAAAGTGGCCAAGTGGTTATTAACTACTGGATAGCCATAAATTTATTAAAGAATGTCTATGGTGGCGTGCCTTTTATGGTAATGACATCGTGAATTGGTGTCGTTTATCGTGTGGCTGTCACTGCAAGTAAATTTCTAAACTCATCAATTCTTTGTTAACTGATTTTTCATCTACATTTAATTGTATTAGCAAAAGTTTAAGTAATTTTATAGTTATATTTCGTTGTTATACAGTGTTTTTGTCTTTTTTTACACTGCAATCATTATTTTGTGATATATGACTTATAATTTGCTTTGAAACGTGTGTGGATATTTGAACATTTTTATTGTCGAATATAAATAGTTTTTAGAGATTATTATTTTTAATTGCTTAGTTTTTTTTATTAACATACTTTTAAGTAGTTTTAAAGAGATTTAAGTTAGTTTTTACTTGTAAAATTGTGATATGAACTTGGTGACGATATCTTATAAAAATGGATTGACCATGTATGTCACTCCATAACTCGAGAACAGCTGAACCAACTTGGCTAATTGTTTTTTTGTTGTGTTCGTAGTTATCAAGAGACTGTTTATATGAAAGAAAATTTTTGGAAAATCCAACGAAATAGTCGGAAATTTGGATTGTATTTTTGTATGAAAATGCTGTTTATATGACAGTTCCGCTGTCACACAAACAATATGAATAATTATACAAAATCAACAATGAAGTTTTTTCAAAGATTGGCCTATTTATGGAATAATTTTTGTATACATTTTCAAATAAGAATCGATATCCATACAGATTAACATCTGTGGTTCTGGAATTTCAATTTTGAAATAATCATGGAAAGAATCTTTATAAATTTAAAATGAATAGGTATCTTACCTAAAAAAAATAGTACCTACATAATTATATTACTAGAGCTAATCAAATAAAATTGTTCAACATAAATGAATTTTATTTTTTTACACTACACCAGTGATTCCCAAAGTGGTCCAGGTGGATCCCCAGAAATCCACGGGAGACTCGACGGGGGTGTACGATGGCGTGACTAAAAATGTCGTGCGTTAACAGATTTGATAGTCTTATCGAGAAAGACCCCAACATTGATTCTTATAGAAATTTGAGAGTCCTTTCCTCACAAGAGATTGCATTGCACCCTGCAACACCTGCAATTGTTCAAAAATAAATAAAAAAAAAACAGAGGACTGGAATCTCTCGACCAGCAGCATTTGGCTGCAGGATACTGTAAACTAAAAGAGGTAATTGAAATTCAATTGGCTGCGGGTGAAATTGACTTAGCCAAGGCATTGAATATTGTAAAGCTTTAAGAAAAAGAATTTGCTGAGGGAGTTAGCAGAGCAATATGGATGCCTTCTGCTAATGTCGATTCAGAAAGATTCTTGTCCTCTTACAACACAGTGTTGTCTGATCGCAGGACTAATTTAAAAGAAAAAAATTTAGCTACAATGTTAATTTTTTATTTTGAACCGTAATAAAAGTATTTGTATATGATATATTGTGTTTTAAATTAAACCTAAGAACGGGGATTTAAGAATAACAAAATTCTATTTGCATAGCATGGTGGGAAAATTGTAATGATCATTAAATTTATGAAAATTTTATATTTCATCCTTCAAATATTTTTTTGTTATTCTATCTTCTGGAATCCTATTCATATTACTTAAAGTGTTGTTTTTTTTTTTTAAATAACTAGATCTATTTTAAGAAAATGGTACCAAAATCTATAAAAGAATAACACCAATCTTTGAAAAATAACACCACTTTTCCATCAAAATAACACCGCTTTTACAGAATAATAACACCGCTTTTCCATAAAATAACTCCGAAAAATTCAGGTCCCTATTTATATTTCATAATAAATAATTCGATCCTGGACAATCTGCCTAGTACTGCTGACAAGTTTATTAATAAAAATATAGTTTGTTTATCGTTGGTTTTTTTAACAAGAGAATGCAGAGAACAGAAAATTTTTCGTCGCATTGTATTCATGTGCTGCTGCCAAGTTAGTTTTTGGTCCATAATCACACCAAGGTTCTTCACTGTTGTCGAATAAGGGGTTGTATCTGAGTATATTGTTGTATTGGGCACGGTCGTGGATTTGAGTTTTAAAATGTGATAATGACTGCCGAGGAATATTGATTGAGATTTTGTAGGATTTATAATAAGCCCATGATTCGTTGCCAGAGCTGAATTTTTTTGCAGACATTCAGATATATTCTCAACAGTGGTAGAAGTATTTTCTATATTAAAATGAGTGTATATCTGAAAGTCGTCTGAAGTGATAATGACAAGTATTAATAAGGCGTGATACAGGGCTTATAAAAATTGAGAAGAGGATTTATTGATGTGACTTTGTTAAAGATATGATCCGGTGGTCTCTGCCTTATGTGCCCACACCATCTTAGTTGCCTCTCTTAACACTCATGCTACCACAAATGCGTGAACTTTTTATTTTATCCTAATGGTTTTGGCCTCAAGTTGCAATGTAAAAATAACGACATGTTAAATTGCACTTTCTTAAAGTTATATTAAAATATAATTATGCATTTTGGGTTGGGATTGTATTTCATTTGAATACATACAAAATAGAATGAAGTGTGATTAATGTACAGTAAAGAATAAATAAATAAAAAAAAATATCAACTATTTTTGAAATCAGAAACTGTAATCGTAATTACTACTACTACTACTATACCATCACGGCATATCCCACAAGTGGGGTAGCCAGCAGATCAGCTGCATGTAAGAAACATGCAAACTGTCCTCTTTGTGCCGTAATTACTATAACAAAAAAAAAAATATTCTCACTTGAAAGAGATATAATGTTGCTGTATTGAATAATTTTTGATTATACTCCGCTGGAGCAACATATTAACAAGTTAAGTATACATACCTTTGTTGGCTGAGGGGGCATCAGGATATCTGTGATCTCTGGATATTGGCTTGGGAGACCTCCTAGTCGAGTCTGTAGCGGTAGTTACGGAAGCTGTGGCGGTCCCATATCTGTCTGCTCGGGCAGCACCCTCGTACCTTTGTTCCCTGGGTCGCGTGCCGGGTGGCAGAGGCTGCCTGGACTCATACGACCCTCCATTGCTGGGATACTTGAGAGAACTGCTATTGCCACCACCTGTATGACATCACTAACTCGTTACAACTTATGGATACAATTACCTATTTATTTATTTATTTACATATATAACACAAAGAATACAACAGAAACAAAGTTTAATACAAAGATGTGCCCTATTACAGGCGTTATTGGAGGACGCAGGGGACCGGAAAACTTGGAAGATGAGGACTAGGAGAGCCGACCCCAAGTAAATGGGATAAAGGCGAGGGCGAAAAAGAAGAATTATTCTAAAGTACATATGTATCTAAACAAACATAAAGAACAACATAATGAAAAATATTGCCCCACTAGACTAAAACTGTTCTGGGGCAATACTATGAAAAAAAATACAAATACAAAAATACAATTTGTAGTGTATGGACTTTGTACACTGTACCGGTGAGTTGAACCTTGCACTTGTTTACAAGTAAAGCAAGGAATATTGATGAGTAGCAATACTTTATTTTGTCTATATAGGTTGGCTTCCTATAGGGAATGGGGGGCATTATAGATACGACCTTGACTTGTACTGGTTCGCTGCGTGTTTTGACTGTTGTGTTCGACAATTTGTAAATAGGACGATTATTTAAATATATATATTTGTGTTAATATAAAATAAGTGTTCGTAATTTAAAAAGAACCTACAATATTGTAGTACTTACACAGTATATAATACAATTTAAAAATGTAAAAAAAGTTTAATTGTTAGTTTTATAGATCATAAACAGAAGTGCCTAAGTTGTTTATTTTAGAAGAAGTTTAAAGCATAATTTTGTTTAACCAACTTTTTGCAGATTCAAGACTTAAATTCATTGCCAGATAAATAAAAAACTGATTTCGACATGGTTTACTGACTTTTGTTACCACTTTCCATTACCAATACAATCTCGGGATCAACTGTAGATAAACCCGAAACCCCGGGATTAGTAAAAAGGTCCGGGATCGAATCCCCTAATCGTGATGCATATCACATAGATATAATAAACTAATGTAGATGTAAAAATAGTCAATTTGATACGAAAATCAAAAATCTTCACATACCTAGGCTGATTGATAAGTCAGGTAAAAATGAATGAAGAGGTAATACTAGCATAAAAGTTATATTTTGTTATGACAGATCATTGTTTTAAGGATACTTACACAAAATTTCATACTGATATTTGAATTAGCAATGCTTTGTCAGTCATTTAGACCAGAAATGTCATTCTTTCGCTGTTAAAATGGAAAAAAAAGTGAATTACGAGTGTTGATTAAACGTTACTTTTTACGCAAAAAACATCACAAACACAAAGAAATCTCTTGATTAATATTAAAGTGGACCTTATCTGTCACTTATGATGATTCACAAGTGGTTAACTGAATTTCGTTATGGTAGAACGAGCATGGAAGACGCTTCTCAATCAGGATGTCCAATTGAGGTAACCACTCCAAAAATTATCATGAAAATCCACAATATTGTATTGGGAGATCGATGAATGAAGTTGAAAGGGGTAGCCAACACTTTAAACAACTCTTATGAATGAGTTTTCATCACTATTTTATGTAAATTTACGTATTTAAAAGTTTTCAGCAAAATGGCTGCCGTATTTATTGAAAATTGACCAAAAACGTGAATGAGTGACGCTTTCCCAGTCTAATTTTCGGCTGTTTGAACGAAATTTAGATGAGTTTGTACACCGTTTCATCACTGTAGATAAAATAAGGATTCATCTTTACACACCAGAGACAAAATAATAACCAAGCAGTGGGTGAAAGCCGGTGGAAGTGCTCCGAAGAAGGTCAAGGTGGTTCCATCAGCAGGCAAAGCTATGGTTAAGGTTTTCTGGGACACACAAGATACAGTCTTAATTGATTTCCTCTTAACCCGTAACCAGCTTTGTAATATGACACCTGCAAACATTCGCGGGCGACGCTTTTGAATTCCACACTTAAATAATGGATAGCCTTCCTTTTGTCCTCATTATTTACCAACAAAATAATAATTTAAAAAATTTATAATAAAATTTTTATAAAGAAAAATCAATAATCAACATATTGATATAAGTATTATGTCATATCTCGCATTCTATGGTTCATAAAAAAATCAACAAAACAGCAGTTTGATAAGTGATGACTGGTGTACAATATACTTACATGTACTAGTGACTGGTGTATTGTCTCTACAATATACAGTGAAACCTCTATCTATAGTTCCTCGAATAATTGTTTTCCCATATTTGTCGCTATTTTTTACAGTTCCGAATTAGTTTCATAAAAAAACACCTAAAAATATATCGCATCCACTGTTTCTCTATATGATTTTATCGCATTGACAGTTTAAATTACACAAAAAAAATTGTATATATGTATAATATCATTGGAGAGCGAGTGAGAAAAAAAGAACGGTTTGTTGATTCTGTCGGTTGTCTTTTATGATAGTACGTCAGTAGGTACAATAAAAAAGCAAATGACGATGAAATATTACATACAGTATAAAGTATAATTTTGATCTCCATGCAGCTTTCTTTTTTATTTTGTTACTATATTTTTTATTTCAACAAATTTATTTATAGCTTTTGAAACATGTATCATTTTTATAACACCAACATTAAAAATACATATTAATCTTTACTAGACGGCTGTCAAACGTGTTTGACGCAACGAGTCGTGGCATACGGCCGGCCGACAATACCGTTTGACACTCGCTTCTTATACAAATTTCTCTATATAGGCGAAATATATTTCATATAATATTCATATAAAAAAATCAAGAAATCATCATACTGTCGACATCTCTTGGAAATCTTTTGAAATAATTTATATTTTCGTCAATATAAACAGAAGATTCATGTCCTGAAATCATGTCGATGTCCCGATAAGTTTAAAAATTCCCGCGCAATAACACAGACGAATCATATCGCGCGGCTTGCACGTTAGATCTTGTTACAAGGATTGTACAAGTGGTGTTGTGCGCTGATATCGCGCTATTTTAATTCATTTTTGTTATTTATTTTGTACTTTTTTATATCTTATATTTTTACATGATTACTTTAAATTATTCATAATGTCTAAGAGAAAATTAAGAGATGATGAAATTTTCGATACTGTTATTAACATGGACTCAGATTTCGAGTTACGAAAAGATAGTAAAGGAAAAAATTCGGCGATGAGGTTTGCCACCCATCCTGAATGTCTTAATTTTATATTGGCACGTAGAAGACAGCTTGCATGTTTTATATGTAGCTGGTCTGCTGGTTACCCCACTTGTGGGATATGCCGTGATAGTATAGTAGTAGTAATGGAAAAAATATTTTTTATGTATTCGAAACAAGTCTTACAAGTCAACAACAATATAAGTACTAAGCATTCTCGTATATCTACGACACTAACATTCCAAAATTATTATTTTTTTGGAATCTGCATGTTAATGACGCGTAATCATCATTTGACAATAAAGGAACATAATGGCTTCATAAAAAATAGTAAATAGTAATCGTAATTTATTTATTAGTGATTGATTATTATTGTAATAATTTTTACATAATGACATAAAACATTCATCGGCGTTGTGTTCCTGTCCTCATATAAATGGATAGGTAAGTATTGTTTATATGAAAAATATTTATAATTAAGTTTTATGTGTCTATTTACATTTTTGTGAGTCAAGTATCACACAATGGGACACCAATGTCATTACTCAAATGATTGTATAAACAAATATCGGATAGATGATAGATTTACGACGTACTTGAGAATTTAATATTGTATACAAAAGTGTTCGTCCGTAGGTATAACATCGCCTCCAATTTTGAAGTCCTGTAAGGGTTAATGTGATTTTTTCTATACTCCCGCATTCATTGTTTTCCCGCATCCATAGTTTATTTCAATAGGTCCCTACAAAAACGATAGATAGAGGTTTCACTGTATGTGGCGGATGGATCCAAAACAGAAGAGGGAACTGGAGCAGGAGTCTACGGGCCGCGCACCGAATACTCTGAAGCAATGGGAAAATTCCCAAGTATCTTCCAAGCAGAAATATATGCTCTGGAAAGATGTATCCAGTTCAATCTCGACAGAGGATACAGTAAGCAACATATAGCTATACTATCTGACAGTCAAGCAGCTATTAAAGCATTGGGTTCAAACATCATCAACTCCAAGATGGTTTGGACATGCCTCCTCAAACTTAACGAGTTAGGCAAGAAGAATAAAGTCACCCTCCTCTGGGTACCCGGACACATCGGGGTTGAGGGAAATGAACGAGCTGATGAGCTGGCAAGAAAGGGTGCGGCAACGCAACTCTATGGACCAGAACCATTCTGTGGTTTGGGACATACGTTTTTCCAAGAGGAAATTAAAAAGAAAGGGAGACAAGAAAGAAACGAACTATGGAAGAATCTCCCTAGGCTTAGGCAAGCCAAGGAACTACTCGGAGGATATAACTCCAAAAGGGCCAAGACTTGCACTAACCTAAGTAAAACAAGTCTCAAGGCAATAACAGGCTTCCTAACGGGTCACTGCAGACTCAGGGAACACCTACGCAAACTGGGACTTGAAGAAGATGGCACCTGTAGATTTTGCGAAGAAGAAGCCGAGACTCCTCGACACCTCTTGGCGGACTGCAATGCTGTGGGATTCGCAAGAATCAAAACCCTAGGCAGGCACTGGGTAGAAGTGGGGTCTCTCCACACCTTGGACCCCCTCAAGATCCTGGACTTCATAAAATGTCTAGGACTTGAGGGTTCGCTTTGACTGGTAACACCGGGAAAGCTAAGTAGGGGGAGTACAATAGATCTTATAGGTCGCGGTGCATACCATACCCCATAATATAATAAAAATAATAATGTGGTAGTAAGAATATCCAAGACATTGGAACACTGCATTGAAACAATACTTATTTGTATATAGATAGATATACTTTGAAATTTATAATTAACTGATTCGCATCGGGAACCGTGATATGCCGTTTTTCATATTACTACCGTGAACATCGGCAACCGGGATTTGCCGTTTACAATATTTTGAGACTCACAGAGCCATCTCTGATAGACATACAAAATTAAAATTTACCCAATGTCATCGTACAAGTGTTCTGTATTAAAATATATCAAGTAGATATAGATATACCTTAGGATTTCGTCACTATGATGATAAATATAAGTACCGACAACGAAATGTTTCGGGTTCAGTCGTTTGTTGTCGCCATTATAGTGTGTTCACTTTATCAGTAAAACACGCGCGGTACTTTTAAATACTTATTACGATCGTTGTTTATGATATTTTAATGGTGTAATTGATATTATTTATTACTGTTTTGTATATTTCATTGTTTATTTTAAATTCATTTTACAAGATTTAATTCAAGTACTTGTAGCTACTCATATAAACATTTTTGTGTTTGTTATATTCATAAAATCAGTGAACCAAATTGATTAACTTTATTCGATTTTCGTTAAAATTTTCTAAATAAGAGTAAAAATGTCTAACCCTAAAAAGAACTTGTATGGTGCTGATGACCAATTACTTCAGTTAGTCTTAGACGCCGAGTCAGCAGATGAGTTTAGTGATAGTGAAAGCGATTTAGAATCAGAGAATGAGCTGGAAGCAGAACCATTTGATATTTCAGAGCCTACAACATCTAGCACAGAGCCTGCTCCAGCTGAACCATTTGATATTTCAGAGCCTACAACATCTAGCTCAGAGCCTGCTCCAGCTGCACCACCTTCCGAAAATTATATGCCACCAGTTTGGCAAGTTGGTGAATTCGCACCCATAGTTCATAGCTTTGATTCCAGCGATTCAGGAGTAAAAGTGAAATTTAGTGATACGGTTACAGAATTGGAAGTATTCGAACATTTTTTTTCAAAAGACATAGTTGATCATATAGCTTTAGAAACTAACCGTTATCAAAAACAAGCCATTGAAAAGTGTAATTTTGCACCAAATTCATTAATTTATAAGTGGAAAGACGTAACATCTGAAAATATATATTTGTTTTTCGCGTTAACGTTGGCGATGGCACGGAACAAAAAATTAAAGCTTGTCGAATATTGGTCCACGAATCCGGTCTTGAACTCTCCAATATTTTCACAATACATTTCAAGGGATAAATATTTAGCAATCCTTAGTATGTTGCACTTTTGTAACAACGAGGATGATACAAAAGAGGATAGACTCTTCAAGGTGCGAAAATTAATAACGCACTTAAGAGAAAAATGTAAAGCATCGTTGGGTCCCTTTGAAAATCTTTGTGTGGATGAAAGCTTGGTTTTGTGGAAAGGAAGACTAAACATCCGACAATACATTCCGTCCAAACGCCATCGTTTCGGCATCAAATTGTTTGTTTTTGCTGATGTCGAAACTGGATACATAATAGACTTTATCGTATATACTGGTGCTAGCACAGAGTTGACCGATGAATATGGTGTTGGTATGTCAGGTTCAGTGATAACGACATTTATGAAAAATTATCTCAATAAAGGGCATAAAATTTGGATGGACAATTGGTACACAAGTCCCAAGCTGTTTGATATTCTACATGATAACAAAACAAACGCTTGCGGTACTGTACGGAAAAATCGGAAATTTATGCCGATTTTCCCAAAATTGAAAAAAGGGGAAAAGTATTCATTCCATAGTGATAAGTGTTTGGCATTGAAATGGACTGATAAAAGAGACGTACATATGCTATCTACATTACATAAAGATATCGCTGTGGATATTGGAAAGATAGATAGGGTTACCAAAGAACCCATAAAAAAACCTGCCTGCATCCACGAGTACAATCAAAATATGGGGGCTGTGGATAAAACAGACATGTTATTAAGTTCTGTAGAATGTGTGAGGAAAACCAGCAAATGGTACAAAAAATTAGCATTCCACTGCATAGATATTATGCTACTTAATGCACATGCAGTTTTTTTAACAGTTACCGGGAAGAAACCACCACTTGCTGATTTTCAGTTACAAGTAATTAATCAAATGCTACAAAAATATCCATCCATAACTCATCGCGCAGTTTGTCCCACAATATCCAGTGACCATCCTTTAAGATTGACAGGACGGCATTTTCCACGAAAAATGCCAGAAACTAAATCCAAAGCCACTTCTTACAGAGTATGTCATGTGTGTTCTAAATCCACACGACGACCAAAAAAAGGTAGAAAAGAGACGAAATTTTGGTGTCCTGTCTGCAAAATTCCACTTTGCGTTGAACCATGTTTTGAAGAATATCATACATTGTCGAAATATTAAAAACTCATTTTTTTATTGTTTATTGACATTTTGAACAGATAAATTGTGTTTATTGTATTTGTGAATAAAATATTATGAAGTGGATCGTTGTTTCAACGAATAGAGTATAAATACTTAGTGCGTAGTATGACATTGAGATGGCGGTGACGACTCGGGTTCAAATATCGTAATTTATGAGAGTGTCTGTGACTATAAACTACTTATTTGTTTACAATAGTGTAGAGATAGGATCACTTAATGCGTGTAAGCTGAGAAAAGTCCCTGGTGAGTACGCTTATATTAAAAACATATGTTTAAAGTTTAAAAATGTGCATGCAAAAAACACACCGTTTTGGCGGTAAATTTCGTATTTGACAGGTCAGAAATTAAAAGGTTAAACAAACAAACTACAGTAAGGTGTCTAAATATTTTATTTATTTATTTATTTTTAAAAAAATGGGCAACATACAATAAAATTTTACAAAATATAACATAATAACCATTAAACATTTTATGATCCATGAGACAATAAAAAATACAATAATATTCATTCCCACGCAACATATTGTTGCTGATTGCCCTATTTATAGGTTCCACGGTGTGATGGAAGGTTTTAGTAATCTGACAACCGAAGCCAGAATTTGGCTGAGGGATACAAGAGTCATTTTATAATTTTTAAATATTTTGCGATTGTATTTTATTTTACAATTTTATTTACCACGGAGGTACACTCCGGCTACCCACATACCTCCGTGGCCTAATGGTTAGAGTATTTGACTCGTAACACGGAGGTGGTGGGTTCGAATCCCAGTAGGTGCGTTTGGCTGGACGAAGTCGCTTTTCAGCGATGAGTGCAGTCACCCGCTCTGAAAAAGATTGATATGAGAGAAGCATAAGAGATATAGGTGGAATTGGTGAACGTTGCCATGGTACGAGGCATGCCTTTTAAGTTTTGTCGTTTGAAGAAAAAAACACAACTAGAACCTTATAGTACTTTTTATTGTTTTTCAAAGTATTCACCACGTAGCTTAATACACTTTTCCATTCGCTCAAACCAGTTATTATAACATTTATTCCACTCTAAAGTGGGGGTGTTCAAAATGGCTGACTTGAAAGCGTCGACTGCTTCTTCACCGGACTGGAACCTTTGACCACGAAGACTTTTCTTAATTTTAGGAAAGGTAAAGAAATCGTTAGGGCTTAGGTCAGGACTGTATGGAGGATGGTCAAGAATTTCTACTTTTTCCTGCTTCAAATACTCAATTGTTTGCCGAGCGCTGTGAGAGCTTGCGTTGTCGTGGTGCAGGATGATGCGTCGCTTTGAGTTAGATTTTTGAAGTTCGGCGATGACTTGTGGTAAACAAACTGTGGTATACCACTCTGCGTTAACCGTTCTACGATCTTAAGTGCAATAGTCGCAACATGGCCGGTTTTTCCAACGAACGTGGCCACAATCTTCTTTGAAGTGCTTCGAGAACGAACAACTTTAGTCGGCTTTGGCTCGTCTTGAAAGACCCAGATTGTAGATAGTTGTTTGGAATCAGGATGGTAGGCATAGATCCAAGATTCGTCACCACTGATGATGTCGTAGACGTGATTTGACTCTCCTCGGTTGAACCTTTCCAGAGTTTTCTTACACCATCTGACGCGGGCCGCCTTGTGATCGTCGGAAAGCAGATGCGGTATCCAACGGCAAACTAGCTTTCTCACACCAAGCGCTTCATGCAAGATCTTCTGAATGGTTGTCCCTGAGATGCCTAATAGAGCCTCTATCTCTCGATACGTGACATGACGATCTTCGAGAATTAGTTGTCTCACAGCAATGATATTATCTTCAGTGAAGGCGGATTTTGGGCGTCCTTCGCGAGATTTGTCACTAACACTAGTATGTCCACGCTGGAATTCTAAATACCAGCGTTCGACAGTCCGCAGACATGGGGCTTCATCACTGAACACAGATGTTAGCTCTGCAAAATACTGAAGCCCTGTCAGGCCTCTTCTAAAGTTGTAGAAAATTATTGCACAAACATTTTCCTTAGAAAGATTCATTTTCGTATGTAACCTGACAGATTCCAGTCGACGCTGTGACTAAACAATAGCATTTATCCTAATACTTTCAACTGTTTTGAGATTCAAAATTTAAACACATTCGAATATAGAACAGTTCCAAATTCAAAATTGCCGGGAAATATGGAAACGACAGAACTTAAAAGGCATGCCTCGTATGAAGCGCTTAAGCCAGCCAAAGCCGATTCGTAAGCATCGGAACACCTAATACTCTCTTCTCTACCCTGCAAGTGATGCATATATTGCGATTAAAATCATACCTATCGTATATAATACATCATATTAACACTTTCGTAGGTGAAAAATTCCAGTTTATACGAAAAAAAAAAAAAATAACTTCACATATATATATATATATCGTATGGCATGTCAGGCGCTATAAATCACAAAAATCACTAAAAACAAAAATCATAATGTCAAAGAGATAAAATTGTAAAAAAGAGTCAAAAAAAAAATTGTAAAAAATATGTCAGAAAGATAAAATTGTAAAATAAAATACAATCGCAAAATATTTAAAAATTATAAAATGACTCTTGTATCCCTCAGCCAAATTCTGGCTTCGGTTGTCAGATTACTAAAACCTTCCATCACACCGTGGAACCTATAAATAGGGCAATCAGCAACAATATGTTGCGTGGGAATGAATATTATTGTATTTTTTATTGTCTCATGGATCATAAAATGTTTAATGGTTATTATGTTATATTTTGTAAAATTTTATTGTATGTTGCCCATTTTTTTTTAAATAAATAAAATATTTAGACACCTTACTGTAGTTTGTTTGTAGGTGGAATTGGTGAACGTTGCCATGGTATAAAGCGCTTAAGCCAGCCAAAGCCGATTCATAAGCATCGGAACACCTAATACTCTCTTCTCTACCCTGCAAGTGATGCATATATTGCGATTAAAATCATACCTATCATATATAATATATATATGAAGACTGTATGATCTAATTTTCATCCGAAATGCATGTACAACATGCACCTCATGAATGAAAGATCATTTGATTTTACGCAGGAGACAGTATGAAGGTTTTACTCCATTTCACTGCGTACAGTCGGGCAGAAACTTGGCTCATGCCTTTGCATACGGAACGAGGCTCGGCCCGTCACCGGAATATGCAGTTTAGATTTGTCGAAGAGATGTTATGTTTCGACATTGGCGCATGTGTCTCATCAGGACCATCTTACATAATGGCCGACACAACATCAAATCCAGTATGTGAGGAGCATCGCATATTATGAAGACTGTATGATCTAATTTTCATCCGAAATGAGACACATGCGCCAATGTCGAAACATAACATCTCTTCGACAAATCCAAACTGCATATTCCGGTGACGGGCCGAGCCTCGTTCCGTATGCAAAGGCATGAGCCAAGTTTCTGCCCGACTGTACGCAGTGAAATGGAGTAAAACCTTCACCTTCATATATATATATATATTCATTTTAATTGAGTAGTGTAATTTTTATATAATTATTACGGTTTTAATGTGAGGAAGGTATTATTATTGTAAACATTATTCCTCTAATCATTAATATTGCTTATTTTTTTCCATAGGCGTATATTATATTGTGGACCATTGTAAAAATTAAAAAAAAATATCATAATTTTAAAATGATATCATGATACCATTATAATGAAATTGACATCAAGTTACAGTATGAACTGTTTGGAGATATGCCATAGCGGCAATGTCGACGCATGATTCATGAACTAATAACGGTGGCGATACCATCGCATGGAGGGAAATATAAATTGACAAATTCGTTTACCGAGGTGACATCTCAATAAAAAGGGTTTTTTTAATAAAACTGCTAAACATATCTCAAAATAATTTACATATACTTGTGCAATAATAATTTATACGCCAATGTCCGGTACATTCTTGGAGTTATATTACATAATACAACCATAATACTCCTGTAAATATTGAAAATGACTATACTCAGCTACCGCAGATTTGTCATGCACATACTGTGTGATAGTCAGCTCCGGCATATTGAAAGTAAAAAGGGAAAATAATTAATGTAGAGTATAACTCTACACTTTTGATCCAGTTGAATCAAGAAATCAAAGCAAAACGGCATCATCTTTCCAAGAAGAAAATCCTGTTTCACCAAGATAATAATTCTGCTCATTCTTCTGCCATTGCAACGGCCAAGCTGGTGGAGTCACTCTACAAAATGCTTCCTCATCCACTATATTTTTCTAACCTACCTATATTTCCCAGTGGTTCCTACCTTTTACCAAACATGAAAAAATGGCTTGGGGGACGAAGATTTGGAACTAATTTGTAGGTTATCTCCGAAATTATGGCATATTTTCAGAACCTTGGAAAAGATAACTACAAAGAGGGATCTAAAAACTCCAGCATCGTCTAACTAAGTGTATAGCTTTAAAAGAAGATAAAGTTGAAAAATAAATATCATCCATTCCAAAAAAGTAACTCTTTGTTTCATTTTTAATGGACTTATCAATCCGCCCTCGTATATCTTATAAATAAATATATAAAAAAAAAAAAAATAAAAATGGATTGACTAATGTAGCATGATATTATTATTTGTGGTTTAATTTTTCCTATCAGCCACATTTCGCTTTATGGCAACACCGCAATGAGTTGTCGGAAGTCAAACGCGTTATTGTTACAAAGTCGAAGAAATAAAATACTGACCGGCAGAAAACATGTGAAGGGTTCACTTTTTAAGAGGACTCCGAGACAGTTGGAAGACATACGTCTTCAGTTAGTAAATTTTCTTTGGTGTCACCTCGTGGCGACCAAATATCAGTGAACCAATGTCTGGCAATTAGGACATCTGATCAGGGATAACCTCAAAGAGGATGGAGATAATTACTTGTAAATAAAGGCAGTGAAAATTATATAATTGTGGGCCCGGACACTTGTATATAACCGCAAATATCGTGGTAAGTCTCTTAACTCTTTGGACGCGCCAAAATAAATTTTAAAATCTTTGAGCCACTGCGATAGGTTGGAAGCCTATTTTTGAAATTCATACCTCTCTATAAATATACAACCCACACTCACGTAGTCTCAGAATAATGTTACAAATAGATCAAAATTTTATGTAATATACTAAAATTAACAAAATAATGTACTTATTTGAAGCAATTCAATAAATAAATTATCTCATATTTTAGAGCATTTGACACGCCATGATGCACTAACACTATTACAAATTTTAGTTAATACGTACACTCACCCCATCATTTTGTCGCTATCAGAGATATGAAGCCATCAACGGCTTTGAATCGATTCTTCTACAGATACTTGCACAAATCGTTCACTCTATTTATAAGTTGCACAATTTTTACTTTAAGTGAAATATCGTCGTTGCATATTCAAAAAGGGACATGTGAATTCATAAATGTTTTGACATTTCTAGAATAAACTGCTTATAATGACATCATAACCATTTTATAAAGTGATTCTTAGTATCAAATATTAAAATTCAATACTTAAAGAATAATATCACATGCCAACAAAAAGTCCAAACTACAATTTTAATGCCCTAATGAACAGTTTTAAAAGAGTATGCCCAAATAAAAATGTGCGCACATGTCTCTTTTTGAATATGCAACGACGATATGCTTTTATATAGATAACTGATATTTGAAACTTCATAAAAAATCACTGTCATAACACACACTCACAATAGCGCGCATATAGAGAAATGTTAGAATAATATTTATAAAATTAATTATTTTTCAACTAATACAGTATAACACTACGGATGTACATAAAATAAAACAAAAGAAATATTTTTTCTATTATACACAATTCACAAAGATTCACTATTCGAAATTTCTTTACGAGATTAAAGTACGAAACGTCCCGTTTGAATATTAAAATGCAACTAAATAGATAATAATATTATTAACAAATATGTGTGATCCCATAGAACAAATTTTATTATTGATAAATATTGATTCCAGAAATTTTGAAGCCATATGGTATTCCCGTGTAAAAGGTTTATTACCTTATGGTTGTAAACGTAAGGGACACAGTGCCTAATGGTTGTCTCCAATCTTTATCGCATTTATCCTAGAAAGCCGACGAAGACATATTGCATTGTCTTAATTTATGACGTAAAATAATTTTAAAGTAAGGTTTATCACAATAATAGTATGTTTTGGGTCCACAATATAGTAATTCATCCATTCATATCTTTAGGGCGTTTAACATAAATGGTGAAGCCAACGGACCGGTTGTATGCAATAAAAAAATAAACATTTAGTATTGGGTAGTATACTTCAACGCGAATTTAAGACATGAAATGTATTCTTTTTCGAATATCCGCTTTTTGCAAGACACTCGAAAACTCACACCTATCATCTACCGAGTGCTTCACAGCTTAAGCAAATGTTTACTTTAATTAGGTTAAAATTATTCCATGGAGTCTCCTAGAATAGAATTGGTATCCCACTTTTTTATGCTAGCATTAAAGTGTTCGTAAAACCTTACATATTTACTTATTAATCTACATGCAATATTGGATATTTTGTTAGAGATAATCAGCCGTATGCTGAGTAAGAGAAATTGTCGTGGGTGTATGAGAAATTGTATGAATGTAGACGAGCGAAAGAAATATGTAATAATAGATCTAGGTATATGCCATTTTGTTCTCTCTGTTTACGTCACTTGGGATACAGCATGTTTACCACTAGATTAGTTCATCATTTTATTGTTGGCTTAATTAAAATGTTGAATACATTAAGCGAATTCCTCTGATTCCGTGGAGCACTCGACAAATAATAAGTCTTTCACTCCTTTCCGTAGATTTCGAGTGTCCCGTAAAAGGCAATGTTCAAAAAAATGCGTCTTAAATTCAGCGGTGGGGTACGCTACCTATCCTGAATTTCATGTTTTTTTGTTGACACCGAGAGAACAGTTTGTATGTTTATTGAACGAAAACGGTCTACTGGTTTTCCCATTTGAGGTAGGTATATACCATGATGGTGTAGTAGTAATTTCCTTAATTTTTACTGTCATCTTCTAACTAGTGTAGCGAAAATTATTATATTATGCTCATTTTTGCTCATTTAGTAAACATAGGCATATGTAGGTATCTATCTATCTATTTATCTATACCCTCACGTCGTGTCCCAAGTGGGCTAGGCAGAGAGAACGGAAAGCCAAACAAATCTATCTTTACACACTTCCTTCGTTTTCTCCACATTCATACAGTTTCTCATACACGTACGTCGGTTCCTCTTACTCAAAACGCGGCCGTCCTTGAGAATTTGATCCACGTGATCAAGCCACGTGGTTCTCGGACGCCCGCGCTTTCTTACACCCTTTCTTTTAGACAAGTATATCCTCTTTGTCATTCTTACGTCGTTCATTCGTTCAACAAGGCCAAACCACCGTAGTTTACTCACGTGCATTCTGTCCACAACACTCATCTTGCATCCGCTCATTCTTTTAATATCATAATTCTTCACTCTATCACGCATCGTTTTACCTAGTATTCATAAGTGACGGTGCCTTCTGGTACCGTCACTTATGTAAAATATATAGGTTTGTTTATTTCAAAACTGAGATATGTATATCACATAATATAAAAATGCAAAACTAATACGGATGCAAGTTTATAATGAACATTTTCTTATATCAGTCAGAAATACTTTGTATGTTTTATTTTTTAAGTACTATGCACCTAAAACCACAATCCTCATGTTTTGGATAAGGTTCCAAGACTTACATACACTTGCGCAAAATAATGGCGCGTATTTTAAATGACGAAAACGTACAAGATTTTTCATTATATTTATAAATCAAATTTCTTAGTTTTATAATAATAAAAATGTCTAGATATCCACAAGATATCATTAGATATATGTAAATATATTTTTACAAACAAATGTTGTCAATAAATGCCTCTTTATGAAAAGATATTCGACAAAATAGGCTAACACATCTATGTTTGTGGATAGCAGCAGTGGCACGGACAATAGCGCCCAAACATAGATGTGGCTCGCACTGAAAAAGTTAAGGCTATATTTTAGATAAATCACAATATTAACTTAAATTCAATACAGATGAAAAGTGTTCTGTCAGTGTCTAATGATTATGATGATGATTGCCAACAGAGGCGGTTCTAGTTCCCGGGTCGCCAATTGAGCTGGACGAGTCGCCTGCTCGTCCATATAGACATCTGTATCTGGGGGAACCTTACAGAAGGGGATCGTGAGCACCTGGCACCCATGACGAAAGATCGGATGGTTTAATAGTATGGACGGCTGTCAATGGAGGCTGCCCCGACTGTAATGTATTGCAACAAAGATCCAATAAAGGAAAACGTTTGTTATGTGAATATCCTGTATATTTATCAATCTTATGCCCTAATCAACCAATCCACGACCTCTGAAGATACTTGCAGTAAGCTAGCTGAAACGGGAGAGGAAATACGCGACACCATGTATGTCACTCCATAACTTGAGAACAGCTGAACCAACTTGGCTAATTGTTTTTTTGTTATGTTTGTAATTATCAGGAGTCTGTTTATATAAAAGAAATTTTTTGGAAAATCAAACGGAATAGTCGGAAATTTGGATTGTATTTTTGTATGAAAATGCCGTTTGTATGACAGTTCCGCTATCACACAAACTATATGGATAATACAAAATCAAGGATGAAGTTTTTTCATAGATTGGCCTATTTATAGAACAATTTTTGCATACATTTTCAAATTAGAATCGTTATCTATACAATTTAACATCTGTGGTTCTGAAATTTCAATTTTGAAAAAATCATGGAAAGAATTTTTATAAATTTAAAATGAATGAGTAGGTATCAACTTAAAAAAATAAATTAGTACCTACATATTATATTACGTGCAGCAGATAAATTTATAAACAAATCTGAGTTAAATATAATTGTTCAACATAAATTAATTTTATTTTTTTACACTATACCAGTGATTGCAGGTGGATCCCCAGAGATCCACGGGAGACTCAACAGGGGTCTACGATGGCGTGACTAAAAATAGGGGTGCACGAGTCGTAAGTGGGGGTCCACAAATCTATAGTTAAAGTATCGGATTTTCGGTAAAAGCACCAGATATTGACATAAACAATATCCAGTACAAATACCCGGTACATTGCAGAAAAAAGGTACTGTGAGAAAAAATTCTTTAAGAAAACCGAGGAGATTTTGTTTTACTTCAAATTCCTATACTATTTTGTAAATTTGGCGAAGAAGGGGGGGGGGGGGGTAGAAATTTAAATGCGTAATATTTTTAAAGTAAACAATATTTGGTACAAATACCAGTTACATAGTAGAAAAAGGTACTGTGAGAAAATACACTTAATAGAATGTAAGAAAACCGAGGAGTTTTTAGATTATTTTTAATTCCTATACCATTTCGAAAATTAAGCGAAGAGGGGAGGGTAGAAATACAGGGATCCACTGGAACCAGCAAATTTTTGAAGGTAGTTTATGAGAAAAAATGTTTAGGAACCTCGGGAGTTAGTAAAGAGATTAAATATAATATTAATCACTCATTGATTGTTAGGCGGTACGAAGTTCGCTGGGTCAACTAGTATATGTACTTTATTTTACTATATAACTTACTAGATGTTGCATGTCTGCCATAGTCCCCTCTCCTGTCCCTATCCCTATCCCCTCTCTTATCGGTGCCAGTAACAGCTACAGACCCTGAGGATGGAGCATCAGAACCAAAGTGGGGTGGAGGAGGAGGAGCTCCACCTGAGCTGCTGAAAGTAGAGCGCTTGGGTGGAGGCCCACGAGACTCATATGTATTACCTGTTGACTTGGACCATGGAGGTGAGCCCCCTGAATATGGATAGCCTCCTCTTTTAGCTCGACGTTCTTCCTCCAATCTACAAAAAATTACAATGCAAACTTAAAGTATGGGATATTCAAAGGACCTACAGGACATAAAACAATAACTGTACTGTGTCAAAATATACCAGGCTTAACTATCTATCGCACATAATAATCCATCCATCCATCCCATCACCCTACTTGAAAATATACCAGGCTTAACTATCTATCGTAAATAATAATCCATCCATCCATCCCATCACCCTGCTTGAAAATATACCAGGCTTAACTATCTATCGCACATAATAATCCATCCATCCATCCCATCACCCTACTTGAAAATATACCAGGCTTAACTATCTATCGTAAATAATAATCCATCCATCCATCCCATCACCCTGCTTGAAAATATACCAGGCT
Organism: Athripsodes cinereus; assembly: GCA_947579605.1. Classification (NCBI taxonomy): domain Eukaryota; kingdom Metazoa; phylum Arthropoda; class Insecta; order Trichoptera; family Leptoceridae; genus Athripsodes; species Athripsodes cinereus. Next base: position 8,825,731 of record OX388308.1, on the reverse strand, counting down.
TAACTATCTATCGCACATAATAATCCATCCATCCCATCACCCTGCTTGAAAATATACCAGGCTTAACTATCTATCGCACATAATAATCCATCCATCCATCCCATCACCCTGCTTGAAAATATACCAGGCTTAACTAACTATCGCACATAATAATCCATCCATCCCATCACCCTGCTTGAAAAAAAAGTTAAAACATTCAGGATGGGTGGCATACCTCATCGCTGAACTGAAGGCCTATTCTTTAGCAGGATATCCATCCATACATGAGTAATTTTCCAAAAGCAGTCAACTTTTGTTGTACCTTGCTATGACATGTTTACAAACAGGTGCAGATGCAGGTGCAGGCAGGTGTGTGAAGGTGTAAAGTGGACGATTGTCAGTGTGATGTTTTTTGATAATTTTTGCACAAATTTACGTATATATACAGTGTGTAACTGTAATTCTATACTAAAATCAAGGATTGAGTTATTTGATGAAAGCGACATCTTCATCTCAACAAGAAATAGTTAATCTGCATAAAATCAGGCACAAATATAACATTATCATTGCCTTGTTACTGTGGACAATTAAATGTATTTCCTTAAATAATATAATATCAATTGGATACGGAAGCAGTATTGACTGTATAAATGTGAATCAATTTAAATAGTTAACAAATATATCTATGGTATAAAAGCACAAGACACATGTCCACATTTGACACTTTCAAGAAAACAGGTTTTTTAAAGTTTGAGATTCTCAATTAATTCACTAGCTTCAAACTAATGCAGGTGTTGAAAATTCTTTCTTAATGACATTTATTACTTATTTTTTATTATATTTTTTAAGCAGAATGTCAAGAATTAGCATTTTTAGATGATGGTCATGGACATGTGTTTGGAAGTGTGATGGAAGTGCCACTCACGGCGACTTTTGGGATGTGTTTATGCGTGCACAGATGACACATGTCCGTCCTAGATAAACATGTGTTTTTTAGAATCTTCTTATCTTATGTGACATGTTACATCTGTGCACAAAACAAAGTGCATTTGTGGACTTGTGACATTTGGTTTTTATTAAATATTTCAATAATGCAGTAAAACCTCGCTATTTCGAACCCCGTTATTTCGAAATTCGTCGTAATTCGAAATATTCCCCCCAAAAATGTCCCCATAATGAAATTTTCATACAAAAGACATTTATAATTCGAAATCCCCGCTAATACGTAATTCGAAATAATATTTGGTCCTTTCAAAACAAAACAATAGAAATTTGTATGTTGTAATTCGAAAACATTTGGTTGTCATAAAAAATACCCTTGTTTTTTCCCAAAGCTCTAGCAGCGACAATATTGTTTATTGTTGTTTATCGTCCTTAGACCAAAGTTTTTGGTACTTGGACTCGTCAATTTACAGAAGACAGGATAATACAATAGATTATATATATATATACAAAAAAAAAAAAAAATACAGAATCATAGATCAAAACACAATATCATTGTTAAGCAGAGTGTAAAGGGCTCTGTTAGCATTTCGTCAAACAGTATTCAATACAGATTCCATCATCAATCATCAATCATCATAGATCAAATAAAAACAAAAAACATCAGGAAATTATTTCCATGCTGAAATGAATGTATATGGTTCAATTCAGCATTTCGTCGACACAATAAAACTTATGTGAAATTTGTGTTCACACTAATAAACATAAAGAACCTACCCAGCTAGATAATAATATTTAACAATGGGATTTCCAAATTTCTAAGTATGTTGTATGTAAACATCGTAAATGTATTGTATTTCAATATGTACCTATCTACAGCTGTTTTGAGTATGTACCTGCTACCTATGTTCTGGGTCTCATAGCGTGATCGATGTATATTATGTACTTCGTGTTGTTCATAGGCGTCTCGTCATACGTACCTATACCTATACCTACTCGAAATATTTAGTGTTTTATTTTTTTTATTTTCCATTATAAATAATTTCCATTCCAAATAAATAAATATTTTATATCCGAACTTTTATACACGTTTTAAATACAAATTTGGTCAAACATATTTTTCCCATGAATCGTTTGCATGAATCTTACGTGCAGCTGATCTGCTGACTACCCCACTTGTGGGATATGCCGTGATGGTATAGTATAGTAGTATAGTATATTTTTCCCATTTTTTTAAATATTTATGTGTGTGAAGTGAAACACTAAAATTAATATTATGTATTTTTAAATATTCGACTGTGTTTTAGGTACATACCTATTAATATTTGTGTATTGTTTAGGTACAAACATATTAACCCATTCGTGGCTAATCGCCACTTAAGTGGCTCTGTAAGAATCTTGCCCTACGGGCTAAGAGCCATTTAAATGGTTCCTAACTTTGCATATCAATAAGTCAATAAAGATGAAATTTTCTATGAAAATTTATGTCTAAATACAAGAAGAAATGTGTCACCTTATGACATCTCTTGAAAAAAAAATCAAAATCTTAAATACTTCATCCATAAAAAAAGATTTACAATGACCCCTGCCAAATGTCGATATTTCAATCAGTTTGAATTATTCGCGCCACGCATTCGGACGACCCGAAGATCGTGTTTGTTACAACGAATATTGCCGATCATCGCATTTGTAGAGGATTGTGCGTCAATATATTTTTTTAGTTTGTTTTATCGTAATGATATATTGAATCAATTGTTTTTATTTTTTTTACCGATTATTGTTTTATTTGATAATTATTTTTATCGCGCCACGCATTCGGACGGTCCGAAACTCGTCTTTCTTATAACGGTTATTGCCGATCGCCGTATGAGTAAAGGATTGTGCGTCAATATAATTTTCTTGCTTGTTTTATAGCTATAATAATATTGAATCCATTGTTTTTATTTTTTTACCGATTATTATTTTATCCCATATTTGTTTTCATATTCTCGGTATTTATTATAAAAATATTTTAAAATACTCTTATAATGTTCTCAAATAATCTTTTTTGTGAAAGTTATATAAACTCGTGTGTAAATATAGTGAAATGTGTATAGAAAATTATACTTATCTGTGATGTTGTATGCTTACAAAAAAACATTTTTTTTTTATTTTCTTTGTACAAATAAAAATTTAAAAATATCCATAATTTTTTATACATATAAAAAAATCATCAATCAATATGTCAAATACTTTTCAAAATAGTTTTAGCATAACAGTGTAAACTTAATAAATATTTAAGTTCTTCATTATTTTAAAATTACCGGAGAATAGTGTTAAAAAATCTTTTTTGAAGTGATGTATGCGAAGTGTTAAGCGCCTAATTAACCTCCATGATATTACGGCCGCATACGTGCGGCGGAAAAAAACAGTGACAGAAAGATTACAGCCGCACGTATGCGACCGTGATCCTGTATTGGCTAATATGAAATATTTTGCAAAAGTTATGACATACCTCGACATCTGTATACATATATTAAAAGTTCTTTCTCAAAAATTTTAGTTCTGATTATTTCCGGAGATTTTATAGCGATTTAAAAATGTCACGTGACCATGTTGGGACCACGTGCGTTGTTGTCAACCATTTCGCGCGTGGTCTTGTGAGCGGTGCATTGTTTTTAGCGCATTATTTCGTGCAGTGCGTTGTTTATTATTTTTCTACCAAATATTGTGTGATTTAGTGAATGATTATTGGTAAGAAGTTTTGATATTAAATTTTCGTTTTTAGAATCGTTGAGTATTGTTTTTTTTTTTAAATATAGTAAAAATCCTTTAAAATCAACTTGTATATACCTAAAATATTTATGCACTGTTTCAAAAAACCGTTTGTTTATAGTTGTTTCTTTTGATTATCGATGTAGAAATGAATAACAAGTATTTGAGTGTTAGTGTAATTTTTTTGTTTTTTTTTTAAAACGTAAGTGAAATTAAAAAAATATATACATATATATAATGAAAATATTTATTTGTTAGTCGATGGTTGTCAACATCTGGATTAAAGTAATTTTTAATCACGATTTTATATATCTTATTGACATAATTTGATTAATATTTTATTAAAATGTTAAATAAATACTATATTTTAATCGTTATCTATATTTTATTACAACAATTTTGTATTTTTTTTTTTCTAAAAAAAAACTCAAGCCACAGCGCACGATTTTTTCATAGAACCGCAATATCTAGGAGGTTAATATATCGGCGCACAGTTCCAGACCACTTCAGTTGACGATAATGGCCGCCAGCCGTGATTTATTTCTGTATGGAGATTCAAACAATGCATTAAAACATTAGATGTGTGTGATCAATTGACAGGAATATAATATTTACGCATTCCTTATGTCTTTATTACTATTTGGAGACTGCAATATGATGACTAGCTGGTATAATTATGACGCAATTAAAATAAATATATCCGCGTAAAATGGTGCCGCCAGTACATACATTTCCAAGGTAACTTGAAATTCACCTTTAAAAGGTTAAGATTTACATGTGTGTGTAATTGAATTATGTCAAAAACTGTTAGTTTCATCAATATTTTGTTACCTTCATTGTGCAAAATGCAAGGATTGGACAAAAACGAGGTACATGATAGAAGCTTTACATTTATGATAAACCACGATACGCCCATGTTTTATTACGTATTTTTTACTACAAACTATTCCATTCTTGTACAAAGGGTCGCCTGTTTATTTGTAATGCGTATTAAGAGTAGTAGAAATTGTTAGCGCTTTCCATGCGGCTCTTTATCAGCGTTAGAATATTTTTTTTTTACAATTTGTCTGAACGCGCGAAATTTAAAAAACCCATGGACTATACGAAAGTGCCACTGCACTACATTATGTGATCCATGGAAGGGAAATATACCTAAACGGTTTAAATCTTTTTATGAGTCCAAATCAGCTGTTTCTATGACTATGGTAGGTACCTATGGCTATATATACTGAGTATATCAAAATTATTTCGAAAATTTCGATTTATCGGGGTTTTCGCTAATTCGAAATCAGGTTTTTGGGGTCCCTTGGATTTCGAAATAAGGAGGTTTTACTGTATTAAGATTGTTGGTAATATTTAGTCAGGACAAAGATGGCGTTGCAACCGATCTTGTACATGTATTTTTTGCTGGTTTATGTGCCATTTTTTTTAATCTATTATTTTGTATTACCTATGTATTGTAATAACTGTATGTTTGCGTAAACTATAAAAATAAAAAAAACTCATTTTACCTAAAATGTGGACATTTGTCTTTTGTGCTTTATACCATGGATATTTCGGAAATAAATTACATATTATTATTATTCACTCACTTCATTTGAGCTCTCTTCAATTCCAATCTTTCCAACTCCAACTTTTCCCTCTCTAACTTTTGCCTCTCCCTTTCTATGCGATGAAGTTCACTCTTTTCCCTTTCTATTCTCTCTCTGGAAAAAAAACACATTGATGTATGCATCCATTTGAAAACAACCTTTTAGAAAGTGGAAAAATTGTTGATCCATGCTATTTATACTTGGTTAAATGACTAATATGTTGAGACTTTCAAACCAGTAAGTATTATTTCTTTTTACTCCTGGAATTTTTTATTTGAGGGTTATTTTTGCTTTAGTGCTGTGAGTGATTTTGTATAAAAATAGATCTTTCAAAAATTTATAAAAAAATATGTATTCAATCTTCTAGTTCTTAAATATTTTTGATTGAGATATCTCAAAAAATTACTAAATATTGCACCAAAGTTACAATTCTTAAAATGAATATTTGTTATTAGTTCAAAACAAATATCACTGTCAATATTCTTTATTTATGTAAATATTTTACACTTATAATTAGTCATTTATGAGTTAAGGTGGTGTCATATTTTAATTACAGAAAAATAAGTATAACCTTTGAGACATTCTATTTTTATTTATGTAAATATTTTACACTTATAATTATTCATTTATGAGTTAAGGTGGTGTCATATTTTAATTACAGAAAAATAAGTATAACCTTTGAGACATTCTATTTTTTAAGTATCTATTTAGAATAGAAAAAATCAAAAGTGACTTAACTGTTTTAAGCTTTTGTGTAAATATGTATGTATCATCTTTTTCATAGCAATACCTTCTAAGTTTTAGTACCTTTTTAAAATGGTAATGAAAAATCTATATTTACCAAATATAAATCCTTATTTAGGAAATTTACATAATTATATTCCCAAAACTGGTCTGATATCTCTTGATGTAATTCCTGTCACTAATCAATAACTACGCTATCAACATTTTATATTAAGTTTCTTTCCAGATATTCAATTCAAAGTTTTACTAGTAACCAATGGGAAGCCTTTCTCACTTATTCCAATTAGATTTTGCAAAATGTTACTTTTTTGGAATTTGAGGAGACGTGAGTTTATAAGCACATTTTTGGAATTTAAAGAGACATGAGTTTATAAGTGGGATCTCCTGCGTCAGCCGGCTTGACCCCCGACTGAGATAGAAGTATTCTGGGATTGATTGTTGCCCTTTGCGGTGGGGTTTGTTAGGCGAACTTGTCATATACTTTATTTGTTATGCTCATCCTGCCTCTTTTGAAATGTCTTTTCATTACATTGACATCAGCGATTCTTGAGTCTCATATTCCCAAAGCCCAATAACAAGTCTCTGGACACCTTACTTTGGCATCTTGTCCAAAATAGAATATTAAATTAATCAAAATTAAAAGTGAACTGAATCAATAGTGCTTTGTTTGCCTCTCCGTACTCCCTATAAGGGAGTGAAAATAACAACTGTCTATATCTATCTACACCCTCAAGCTGTGTCTCAGATAGAGTAGGCAAAGAGAATGGAACCCCTGTTGTTGAAAAAATGTTGATCTATCCTTACATACTTCTTTCCCATCCTCTGCATTCATCCAGTTTCTCATACATTTCTCTTACTCAACATGTGACCGTTCTCGAGAATTTCATCAACATGGTCCAAGTTCCGACTTCTTGTACGTCTGCGCTTACTCACACCCCCTCTTTCAGATAAACTGTTATATTATTATTCCTATTGAAAGCATCAATGTGCGCACATTATTGTATATACATATATATATATAAAAATCTGTTATATGTTAAAATCATACCTATCGTGTTACATCTCACATATAATTCACATACGTAAGTGCAAATAACCAGTTTAATACGAAAATCAAAGCATTCGCAATATATATATATATATATATGTATTGCTTGTCTTTGCGGACACATCGCGTATTTTTGTCTGGTGGTGAGCTTTCGAATGCGCTCGGGCATCCATTGTCAAACCGACTCAAATCCATTGTCAATCGGTTTGACAATGGATGCCCGAGCGCATTCGAAAACTCACCACCAAACAAAAATACGCGATGTGTCCGCAAAGACAATCAATACATACATACCTCGTCGCGAAAAACTTATCAACAACATATATATATATATATATATACAAATATATACCTTTCTATCCTCAGCTTTTCTCTTTCTAACGCTATTTTCTGTTTTTCAATCCTGTGTCTGCGCTCTTGCTCTCTGAGGACTTGTTCAGCAATGCGTCTTCTCCTTTCTTCAGAGCGTGCACGTCGAATGCGTTCCCGCTCTCTTTGTACTTCCCGTTCTTTCTGTAATAACAGTCAGGATAACTATATTCCCCAATTATAAAAGATATTCAGTCAGTACATAATTATATAGATGAAGCATTTTGTATATGTATGCATGTATTTATTTATTTTATTGCTATTTTATAATATTTATTTTTCATTTAGCAGTCAATTGTTAGAGATTGATGTAAGGCAATAAACCCACCTTTTGTACTATTATTTAAAGTGATTTTGTAAATTTATTTTATTTTATCATTTTATAAGCATCACACAAAAATAAAACTCAATTTCTTCCCTGCCATTAAAAAAATATTGATTTTCCCAGACTTTGCCACCAACTAGTTATTAATAACAAATAAAATATGATGGAGAGTTAGGTTTAAACTAAAGACTAAACCTCTTAAAAGTGGAAACCTATGGGTTATACCGTCATGTCTGTTGCCATGATAAAACAAAAACTAGTTAATAAATAAAAGCATTTGTAACAATAACAAATTTTTCTTGTTCTGTCTACCTGCCTTCACTCCACTCCACTACCACATTCATATTAATATTTGAACAAAATGTACATAAAGTGTACCTTGCAACTTACTCTAATTTTAGAAAATGACAGAACTTCCCGTACAGACGGTCCTCTTTTAGGAGATCTTTCTCTTCTCCCAACTCGCTCTCTCTGCAACATACAGTTAGATGAGGGTGAGATGAAAGATATTATATCAAATAATAATAATGTATGCATAATATGCAACTGCAGATGTGACATAATTATAATATTATTATTGTATATTATTTATTATACGCAGCACGCCTCGATACAGGGCAACCTAGTGAGGCTGCTGCAACTTCATTGTAGGCATGTTGTCTCAGCTTTTGTATGTTTGTTATTATTATTGATTGAATAAAGTGTAAATTAAATCAAATTTTACTCCAAGAATAGAAAATCATGAATTTAGACATTATTTGTGTAATATATAGGAGTGTAAACATTGAAGATTTCATTGGAGTCAGCTGGGATGATCCCATACTGAATGTCATAGTTCTACATACTAGTGATGTAATGAATGTGTGATTTTGGATATTCGCGAATGCGAATATTTGTTGCAGACATTCGTGAATGCGAATAGCGAATATTGACTTGCTTAGATTTCTACAATATTGTTCAATAATTAAAATTTCTACCCCCCTTCGCCAAATTTTCAAAATGGTATAGGAATTTAAAATATTTCAAAACTCCTCGGTTTTTTTTAAATATTTTAAATATTTTCTTGCAGTACCTTTTTCTACAATGTACCGGGTAATTATCCAGTACTTTATTACCGAAATAATATTTGTAAAACATTTGCATATTTTTTTGCGAATACGAATACTTTGAAATATGCAAATATTGGCAAATGCGAATATTCGTTACATCACTACTACATACACTGTATACTGTTATATGATTGTCATAGTACTACATGCTGCTATATGATTGAGGTACTTAACTGTTTTTCTTTCTATTACGTAGGATAAAATTGAGAAAAAATATATCTCATACATGTTTACGGACAATGGAATAAATCATTAAATAGAAATTTGTATTAAGAGGCCACCAAAGCAAATGTTATGGCGGAACCTCTAGAAGTAAATTTATAATTAACTGGTGAGGTTATTCATGATGAAGTATTAGAACCTACATTCCTCAATATAGCCGTATTCACACTTGTTCACTTTCAGTCATCACTCTGGATGATCCCCCAAATTGAAAAGGTGTCAATAGAAGTTTTATCAATAGTTATCACAAGCAATGACGGATGAAAGCACTTACTACTCAATATAATTTTGATGAAAGATCCTTTCACTGAAACGACCATAAACAAGTTTTTTCTCAGTGTTTGTCCTATTCTCTATGAATAAGGATTGAATCTCAGAATCATAAACAAAATGAACATGCTGTTGAGAACTTTATTAATTTTTAAAAACTGTTATTTTCTTTTCTAATTATTTTTTTTACGAAAATACGTCAAACTACATACAACATGACCGTGAACATTGACATGGCAGTGAAAACATATGAGGAATAAGTATGAATAAACGTATTTACTTTTGATAAACAGCTTTGACTCTGACACTCTGGATGATCATCCAAATGATACAATCTGAATGCTACTTATAATATATCGAGGGTATACAACCAAAATGCACTAAGTCAGTCTAGCGCTACAAAAGTTGTCAAAAACCATTCAAGTAATTAACATATTTCCTATGTTTAAATTTGTTTGCAAAGCCTAAAAGTCACTTACCAATATCATCTTAATTAAAGTTCAAACAATACATGGCGAATTTGTATTGATCTAAACACATTTTTTTTTCATTTAACTGCCACCATGTCATCTCAAAACTGAAATGACTTAGTGCATTTTGGTTGTATACCCTCGATATACACCATCAACAAAGTAACAACTACTCACAATCCTTCTCTTGTCATCTCCCTTGCTTTTGGAATGCTCCCTACGCTCTTTGTCTTTGTCACTTTTTTCACCATCCTTCCCAGTGTCACTTTTAGTCCCCTCCTTGTCTTTGACTTCATTCTCCTTTTTTTCTTTGTTCTGTCCAATATATACTCAATACAGTCAATAACAATAATCATAAACAACAACAACACTCCAAACAAAAGTAATAAATAGAAATGTAATTGATTCCTAAGAATCACAGACGAACCAAATAAATTACTAACGCGGAACTGGCTACTGTACTGTACTGGCGCGAAAGTCCCGGCTCACAAGGTCACAAGTGAATGTCGTGAAAAAAGGACTTACCCTTTCTCCGTAACTCATTTTGCGAATTACTCGTTATGAGAGGTTCCACTGTACAATAAACTTATTTTACTGATGAACTTGACATTATTCATTTACATATTTTATCAGTCATTCATATTTCCTATAATACCCTTTCGGGCAATAATCCAAGTACACGAAGTAATTCGATAAAAGATTCTTCTAATATAGATCTCACCGATAACATCTTCCACCATACATATATATAAGTATAGATTGTCTTTGCGGACACATTGCGTGTTTGAGTTTTGTGGTGAACTTTAGAATGCGCCCGGGCATCCATTGGCAAACCGAAAGCTCACCACAAAACTCAAACACGTGATGTGTCCGCAAAGACAATCTATACGATTCTTTATTCTTTCTTATCATCCGTAGGCCATTGATTTGACACTTGGAATCGTCAGACAATTATATAGTTTTTTTTTTTTTTACAAATGACAAAATAATCAAATTACAACAATACAATGAATAAATAAATAAAGAAATTCCATTGAATCAAAGTTTTTCGAGTGTAAAAGGCCCAAAATAACTTCTCGTCAGTGTATGTAAAAAATAAATTCTAATAATTATACATAAATAAATGAATTGAATCAATGCCAATTAGACTGAACAGTCCCATTTAGCATTTCGTCGATATTGTAAAAAGCTTTTCCAACAAGATACCTTTTCACTTCTCTCTGATATTCTACATAATTGAGTGCCTTAATATTACTGGGCAATTTATTATATAAACTTATGCTAAGACAAATAAAGCTTTTTGAAACTTTAGTCAATCTATGTTCTAGGGGTCTTACATCTCGCTTACAACGAGTATTGTATTTGTGAAAGTCTGAGTTCAGGGGCGTATTAGATATGTTCTTATAGGAATAAAGTAGGCACTCATATATGTATAAACTTGGTAATGTAAGTACTCCCAGTTCACTGAAGGCAATCTTACATGTATCTCTGGGTTTTATATTCATTAGTTCTCGTACTGCCCTTTTTTGTAATATAAATACTCTATTCCAGTCAGCTCCCCTTCCCCAGAACAATACTCCATAGGACATGATACTATGAAAATATGCAAAGTAAACAAATTTGGCTGCATCAAATCCACAAACTTCTTTAGTTTTTCTAATGGCGTAGATTGCAGAGCACAATTTTTTAGAAATACATTCAATATGTGGTGACCATTGCAATTTTTCATCTATTGTCACACCCAGGAATTTTGTCTCCCTAGTTGTCTGCAACCCTTGCTCACACAGTGACGCTATTACTGGGTCAGCATTTGTATTCTTTCTCAGAGAGAAATGAACGGTATTTGTTTTCGTCACATTAAGCACGAGACCGTTGGCACTGAACCATTCACCCATGCGATCTAACACCATGTGAACATTTTCTACAACTTTTTCTTTAGATTTATCATCCCTAATTAAGAGAGATGTATCGTCAGCGAACATTATTACTGTTTGATCCTTTGGTATAGCTGTTGGTAAATCATTTATATAAATTAAAAACAAAATAGGACCAAGTATAGAACCTTGTGGAACGCCACGTTTTACCACTGATGTTTGCGATCGGACACTACCCATTTCGGTCACCTGTTGACGATTATCTAAGTATGATCGGAAAAAAACAATTTCTTTGTTAGTAATACCATAGTATTCCAATTTTTGTATAAGAATGTCATAGTCCACACAGTCGAAGGCTTTTGAAAGATCACAAAACACACCATAAGTGTCTCGTTTTTGGTCCATGGCTTCCAAGATAGTTTTGACAAGGGAAGCTATACTGTCAGAGGTATTTTTTCCCTTCTGAAAGCCAAACTGTTGTGGATGTAATATACCGTTCTGGGTTATGTACTGGGTAAGCTGCTCAGCGACCACCGACTCAAAAATTTTGCTTAATACAGGCAGTATCGAAATGGGTCTATAATTCCCAGGATCATCTTTGTCACCTTTTTTAAATATAGGAATGATCCTAGCTATTTTCAGTTTATCTGGGAAAACTCCTTGTTCAAGACAAATGTTGATTATTGTTGCAACAGATTGTGCAATGCCATCAACTATCAGCTTCAAAAGGCACGTTGACATATGCCACAGATCATTTGTTTTCTTATTTTTAAGTTTTTTACATATTCTCAATATATCTGCCTGGGAAACTTTTTTAAATTTAAATACATTCTTTGATTTGCAAGAAGGTGACAAATATTTTAAAGCATTTTGAATAGAAAGATTATTGACTAAGGATGACGCTACATTCACAAAATAGTTATTAAAGGAGTTTGCTTTTTCTAAAACTTTTTCATTCATATGATTTGTTGTAGGAGGTTCATTGTCAACATTACAGGTTCTACCAGTCTCATTTTTAATAATATCCCATGTAGTTTTAATAGGATTTTTTGATTTTTTAATTTTATTGGCAAGGAATTTATGTTTTGCTTCATTACAGACCCGCTTAAACACTGCACTGTAAGTCCTAGTGAATTTTTTGATCTCATCAAAGTCGTCATTTTTTTTTCTTTCATACAAATCAAATAATGTTTTTCTAGATACCCTTATACCAGGAGTTGCCCAATCTACAAATGACATGCTAGGTTTACAATTTAATGTTTTAATTGGGAAAACGTTATTGATTGTCAACACAACATCATTAAAGAAAATTTCAAATTGTTTATTTATGTCACAGTTTAAGAAATCAGAGTCACTCAATGTAAATGATATCAAATCTTTAAATTCTTCTACTTTATCTTTATGATATACTCTTTTACTAATATATTTATTTTTATTATTGGTGTGCGTTGATACAGATTCTGTTCTAAATTTAATTAACTGCCCATTATGGTCAGATCTAACTAAATCCACAATGTTTGTTTCAATTATATCGGTATTAGTAAAAATATTGTCTATACATGATGCTGACTTATTTGTAATTTGTGTAGCATCAAAGATGCTACGTGTCAATAAAAACGAGTTCATAAAATCAATAAAGGAGTCGTTTTCTTTGGAGGGCTTGTATAGATCAATGTTAAAATCTCCACATACAATAATTTGTTTATTATTTTTATGAGTTGCTTGATTGAGGGCATTCTCCATGGTATTTAAAAAGACAGTATGACAACCAGAGGGAGGTCGGTATACGGATAGAATAATTTTGTTATTAATTTCTACACAACTTATTTCGCAATGTTTTTCTATAGATAGTTTTACTATATCAATTCTTTCTTTTGATTTATGTTTTTTATTAATCATTATAAGAGAACCCCCTCTAATTGTTTTATCCCTACAAAATTTACTAATAATATCAAAATGCAAAACACTATATGTAACCGCCTCCATCTCACAAAGCCACGTCTCCGTGAAGCACAGCACATCTGCCTGGCTCAATACTGGGGAAGCAGAGAGTTCATGTAATTTTCCTCGAAGGCCTTGAGCATTCTGATGAGTCACACAGAACACAGTTGCACTATTCTCTGATGAAGATGATGACGTCACCACCTCAGTTTCCTTCATATGTGTTAAAGCAGCTAATTTTTTCTTTTTATATCTAGTTTCAAAATTATTACAGTTATTTCTAATGCTGTTTGCATTTGCATACGTCAATGATCCATAAAATTCAATTTCATTTGGTCACTACAATTCTTAAATTGATGTTGACTAGTTGATGGTTTACAAAAACCATTATCTGCATGCAATGTGGAGAAACTGCTTATGGAATTCATGTCATCTATATTCATCAATGGTATACTAATTATAGTTGGTATGTTACTTACAGAGGGTTGCAAGTTCGTCATTATTTGTTCCGCCAATGATAATTGTCTGCTATTTATTTCTATCAATCTCAAGTCTTTATTCATATTGCACATAGTATAGAGTTTACAATTATATTTATAAATTGACAATTTTTTTTCATTATCATCTGTATAATGGTTTGTCGTTAGAATGAGAGATACTTGTTTTCGAATAGCCTTCTCACATATTAAAGCCAGCATATCTACTGTGTCTCTTCTCTGATTTCTTCTCTCATATTTTCCCATCACAATGATCAACTTATCACCACATCCAGATGCATCAAGAAGCATATTGATATCCTTATGCATATCCATTATACTAGCTCCCGGTCTTGTTATACAATTAATATTCTTTATCCCTTTCATATACAAATTTATTCCCATTCCCTTTGCGAACTGATCACCGATTACAGTTATTTTAGGTATAAATTTTTCGCAAGTATTTCTATGACTTTTCAATTCAACACATTTTCTTTTACTTATTTTTGTTTTTGAATCATTTAAATTACATGAAAACATGAAAATTCTTCGAAATACAATTGTTCGAATTCACAATTGTTCAAAAAATAATTATTCGAATTAACAAATCTTCGAATAACATTTATTCGACTATCAATTATTCGAATTACAATTAATGGAAAGTGAATTGTTCGACTAACATTTGTTAGAAAATCCTATTATTCGAATTATTTTATATTAATCTAAATTCATTTTATTTTGATCTTCAGAAGCAGGTCATATTGACGCAATTATATTACGTTTCATATAAAACTCCAGCCATACCTCATCCAACTTTAACGTTATTTTAGTTTCTTAAGAAAATGAGGCAATTGCGTTCATACCTAATTATAAATATATTTTAATTATTTTTCCAAACGTTTGACACTTTTTAGATAAATCGATTGCAAACTGAGTCGAATTATATAATATAACTTGCTAAGTACGTCACTTGTCGCCGAAAATAGGAGCAATATTATCTGTCTTGATAATAAAAATTCGAAGAATTGTGTTTCGGATAATTGTTGTTATCAATATAACGTATAAAAATTCGAACAATTGTGTTTTCTGATAATTGTGGATTTGAATAACTGCCATTCGAATAATTGTCATTCGAAAAAAAGTTAATTCGTACAAATGTTTTTTCGAAGAATTGTCCATTCGAATAATTGTGATTCGAATAATTTTCCTGTTACCAATCTATACATACATACTTAGTCGCGAAAAACTTATCAACAACATATATATACATATATATCTACACATCTTTTAACCCTCGCCGTCCTGCGATTGTGTAGTCAATACACATGTTTCTGTTTATCATTATTATTTCTATAAATACAATAAATAGAAAGTTAAGATTTTAGGTAATCCTCAGACACACATTTAAGCATCGAATTAAAAAATTATTTAAATAATAATCGGAACTTATTAAGTATTTTAAGGACATTTTGTGGAGGTTGGGAATATATTTATGAACACAATCAAAACATCTTACCAATACAATCAAATACGCGATGTATCAACGGGCGACGAGATCAGATTTATAAACGCGGCTACTGTTGCTAGACACAATTTACATCTCACTCTCGCGTATTATGCTAAGGAAGGAACAGACGAAATAGCATTATCGCTTCTCAGCCGTCTTTTACCATTCAAGGTATACTTTTCTACAAGGAAGTGGTCAGAGGTTCTAAAGTAATTTATTTTTTCCGTTTCATAATTATTTCAAAAATTAAAATTTAGTACCTTTTTTATATTTTTTTACATTTCTCAACACTTCTACTACTATACCATCAAGTCATATTCCACTAGTGGGGTAGTCAGCAGATCAGCTACCTCTGTGCCAACAAAAAAAATAAGATATTCAAGATGGCTTGCAAACCTCATCGCTGAATTTAAGATGTAAAATATCCTTATTTTGTCGAACATCTGCCTTTTACATGACATTCGAAAACTTCACGAAAAGAGTGGGATACCAAATTTTTACCGGATGCTCCACATATTTGCGATTTATTTAGGAATGTTATTTACAAGTATGTTTATTTCAGAAATATTATATTTTTGTCATTATTGTGCTGGATCGCATATTGTATTTTCTATGAAACATCTAATTTTTGGTAGAAATGACTGCAAGACATTTGAGAGATGAAGAGATAGCGCTAGAAGTAGACTATGATAATGATATAGAATTTGAAATTATTAATGACATAACAGATTAATTAATACATTTATTATGACAAATGTGTTGTAATAAAAAATAATAAGTAATTAAAAATAAACATATTAAATGGTTTGGAACCCCTGTAGTTTACGCATACCTAAGCGTGTCCGAATGTGTCGGTCTGGCGTGATCGGCTCCGCTTGTGGATTTTGTATTTTTGTCAGTTGGGATTAGAGCATTCAAGATGAGTTGTTGTGCCGCTGGGTTTATAAGCGTTGGTTGATGCTTTTTTCATGTTTTTCAGCAACTATGTACATATTTTTTACTATAGTTTACTTTAATTATAAGTATCTGAATGAATTGGCTACGAATATTCTTATTTTTTCAATATTAAATCTCATATTTAAAAATGTGTAGGCACTACACATCACAGGAGCGCGTGTAAGTTTTTTATTTCAGTAAAGGGAAGGTTAAAGACACTAACTAACAACTAATAAAATAACCAAAAGATCTCTATTCTCCCAGAAAGACCATTTTTTTTAAAAGATATATCTGGGTTTTGTTATAAACCCAAATACAACCTTATACACCTTTCACAGTAAGCTACTAAAAGCTTGCGTCATGAAAGGGGAATTTGTCGGCACCTGGTATCGAACCATCGACCCCTTATTCACGAGGCCGAGACTCTACCCCCAGGCTACCAACGAACTCATTGTAATGTATAGAATTTCCCAAATCACAGAAATCTAAATTACCTACAAAATATCAATAACAATAATAAGACTCTAATATAGGTACCTCTCTCTAATCTAAGACTCTAATATTCGGCCTTTGTTTTTCAAATGTTCATGTTATTTCAATGACATCGCACATTCAAACATTGGCCTAGATTAAAAAGTAATCTCTCAATTTTTTACGTTATGGTTTCAAGGCAGTTCAGTCTTGAGCCTCCACTGAGAATTACAACAATCAGGTAGGATGGAGCCGTCCTTTCCCGGGCCTCGGTATCGTTGGGCTTGTCTCCCAACATACTTAAAGTGACCGACTGCAAACAGAAACAGGATAAAGCCTCGGACACTTGGACCTCTACAGGGGAGGGGTCCATTTACATGTAGCCTCCCTGACCGTAAGAACTTGGACCGAATAAGGAAATTGAAAATCGGAACGTACAATGCGAGGACGCTGAGGCATGACAAGGAGTTGGTTGCCGCCAAGATAGCGAGTGACTATAGGTTAGACCTGCTAGGTGTGTCTGAGGCACGTCTTTTGGATTGTGGTAGGAGTGAGGCGGGGAACTATTCCATGATTCACTCTGGCCACAAGACAAAACACAAGCATGGTGTCGCCTTGCTAATGAGCAAACGGGCCGCTGGCTCGCTACTTGATTGGGGACCCATCTCCGACAGGCTACTACGCGCCTCGTTTAGGGCAACGGGTGACCCGTTGACGGTACTTTTGTGTTATGCCCCCACAGAGGATGCGGAGGGGATGGTCAAGGACAGTTTTTATGACTGTCTGGCAGGCGTCACATCCAAAATTCCTAAAAGGCATAGGATCGTTGTGATGGGCGATTTTAATGCCAAAGTAGGCAACGACCCACTAAACGGTCCTGGCGTAATGGGGGGGCATGGCATGGGAGTGCTAAATGACAACGGCTCCCGTCTTATAGAGTATGCAACACTCCAAGGACTCCTTATTGGAGGAACACTGTTTCCTCACAAGGATATCCACAAATACACGTGGACCTCACCTGATGGACATACCAGAAACCAAATTGATCATCTTTTGGTTAAGGCCCGAGACCGCTCTGATCTACAGGATGTCAGGACATTTCGTGGAGCGGACCTGAAAACAGATCATGAGCTCCTTGTCGGAGCCATGAAGCTAAGGTTCAATAAATTTGCAAGACCAGCTGCACCGCGAGTGTTTGACGTCTATGGGTTAGGGAATATTCGGTCTCGCATGAAGTATGAGGCTGAGCTGCACCAAGGATTTGAACTCTCTCGGTATCTTTCCGATAATGACTCAGTAGAGTCGGCCTGGGAGGAGTTCCAGAGAGTGGTGAAGGCTGCAGCGGTTGCGTCCATTGGGTTCAAAGAGAGGAACAAACCACCATGGATGTCTATGGAGTCCTGGGGATATATTCAAGATCGCCAAAAATACTCAGAGATGCTGAAAAGTCCCCTACGAAACTGGAGGCCCTAAGAAATTCGTACAGAGAGCTAGACCGCCTGGTAAAGCAATCTGTGCGCAAAGACAGACGACGTGATGTCGAAGCCAAAATACAGCTTGCACAAACTGCCGCGGCCAGGAATGACTCGAAGACTCTCTTTGAAATTACCCGCATGTTAGGAGGAAGAGGTCAGAATAAGACTGCTGACTCAATTAATGATAGCAGTGGAAACCTGATCTCTGCCCCTGACTTAGTAAGAGGAAGATGGAGAGAACACTTTGAGTTCATTCTAAACCGACCGGACCCCTCCTCACCTTTTGATGTTGGCAATGAGGATGGCGACCTAGATATCCCACAGGTATCTGGGATAGCCGAAATCCCCCCAACACATGAGGAGATTGAGGCAGCTGTAAAAAAGCTAAAAAACAACAAGGCCCCGGGTAAGGATGGAATCCACGCAGAGCTCCTTAAGTATGGCATGAATGCGCTTATCCACCCACTGTACCATCTCTTTGACAAGGTGTGGAATGAGGAGCTCTGCCCGAAAGATTGGAGAAATGGATCCATCGTGAAACTTTTCAAGAAGGGAAACCCACTGGAATGCGGAAACTACCGTGGCATCACACTACTTAGTGTGCCCGGTAAAGTTCTCTCACAAATCATATTGAGTCGCATTCAAAAACCAGTGTTGGCATCTCTGAGAAAGCAACAATGCGGGTTTGTGCCTGGCAAGTCCTGTTCGGACGCAATTTTCTGTGCCAGATGCGTACTTCAACAGTCGCAAGAGTTCAACTCACCGCTTGCATGTTGCTTCATTGACTACGAAAAAGCTTTTGACAGCCCCCACAGACCAACCATATGGAAAATACTGGCCGCGTATGGCATCCCGCCCAAGGTGGTAACCATGATCAAAGCCCTGCATATGGACTCTGAATGTTCTGTCAGAACATCAAGTGGTCCAACTGACACTTTCAGGATCACCACTGGAGTCCGGCAGGGCTGTGTATTGGCACCTTTTATCTTTGCCATAATTATGGACTACCTGCTCAGAAAATCTATTCTGGGCCCTGGCGGTGTGCCTTTATCACAGCGTGAAAACAGTGAGACGTCTGTGGGAGTGCTGCACGATCTTGAATATGCGGATGATCTAGCCCTTTTTGATACATCTGTGGACGGATTACAGTGCAACGCTAATGCTCTTTATGAAAAATCCTTGCGCCTTGGCCTTGGTATCAACGCTGGTAAAACAGAGTACATATGTAATAGTACATGCACGAGTACTCACACCCCACTAATGGTTGGTAATTCCCAAATATCTCAGGTTAGCAAATTCAGGTACCTGGGAGCAACCATAACGCCAGAGGGTGATCTCCGGTCGGAATTACCAATCCGCATAGGGGCAGCTAGTGGGGCTTTCAATAACATGAACAAAGTTTGGAAGGCGTCTGGACTCAGCATCAGGACAAAATGTCGCTTGTTCAATGCGTCCATCATCCCAATCCTTCTATATGGCTGTGAGTCTTGGCACTTAACCAAGGCTCAGGAGCGGAAGATACTAAGCTTTGAAAACAGGTGTCTTAGAAGTATTTTGGATGTCAAATGGTATGAACATGTTACAAATGATGCTGTGCGCCGGCGCACCCAGCAGAGACCTGTAATCTCCGTAATACAGGAGAGACGATGGTCCTGGCTGGGACATGTTTTGAGAATGCCTAATGATAGTTGGCCAAAAAGAGCACTGTTTTTCCGTCCGCAGGGGTTCCGTCGGCCCGGGCGTCCCTCTTTCACAATACACCGTTCCTATGACAACGATATCAGAGCGCAAGGAATGTCGTGGAAAGAGGTGACGCAATTGGCAAAGAGACGCTCTGAATGGAGGAGGCTGGTTTCTGCCCTGTGCTCCCGAGAGGAGCGTTGAGGGCGATGATGATGATGATACCTCTCTCTATCTATCTATACTAGTGATGTAACGAATGTTTGATTTTGGATATTCGCGAATGCGAATACTGAATTGCTTAAATTTCAACAATTGCTCAAACATTAAAATTTCTACTCCCCCCCCCCCCCCCCCCCGTCGCCGAATTTTCTAAATGGTATAGGAATTTAAAATATTTCAAAATTCCTCAGTTTTCCTAAAGAATATTTGCTTACAGTACCTTTTTCTACAATGTACCGGGTATAAATATCCAGTACTTTTACCGAATATTCAATACTTTATTACCAAAATAGTATTCGCAAAACATTTGCATATTTTTTTGCGAATACTTTAAAATGTGTTGTAACGAATATTCATATTAAAAAATTAGTGGTGTAACGAATATTCGTTACACCACTAATCTATACCATCACGGCATATCCCACACATAGGGTAGCTAGCAGATTAGCTTTGTGTAACAAACATGCAAGCTGTCCTCTCTGTGCCAACAAAAATTAAGACATTCAGGATGGGTGGCAAATCTCATCACTGAATTAAGGATTAAAATGTCTTTGTTTTTTCGAACACCTGCCTTTTACAGGACACTCGAAAACTTATGGAAAAGAATGTGTGTTTTCAAGTGTATACATACACTCAATGATAATTCTTTTGAACTGGTAAAAATTATAATAACTTTTCAGAATGATCAATTATCATTAGACTACATTGTTAATTTATCCATAAGATTACCTTACATTGTATTGAATCATAAATTTGCTAATACATACATTATAATTTATATATGTTGTTGATAAGTTTTTCGCGACGAGGTATGTATGTATAGATTGTCTTTGCGGACACATCGCGTGTTTGAGTTTGGTGGTGAGCTTTCGAATGCACCCGAGCATCCATTGTCACTTTGACTGGTTTTCTCCAAACAGATCAATATTTACATTAAAATCAACTTGAATATTATTATACCCTTGCAGTGGGTAGTAAGATGATATTAATAAAACAATATAACAAAACATGTCACCTCACCTCGTCCTCTCTACTTCTTTCCCTGTTGTTTCTGGTACGGTTGCTGGAGGATGATGACCCAGGTACCCAGCCTCCAGAGCCAAGTTCAGATTTAGCTTTCTCCACAGATATCATCCTGCCATGTAACTCTACAAAATAAACAAAGGAACAACATAGAGATAAGCAAGAGTTTAACTACCTTAACCATTGATCAATCCTAAAAAGTAATGGAGTTAATTTGATTACAAAATATTTTTTTTTAATTATAAAAAAATTGGAAGTAACTTAAAAGTAAATCAATTTGTTACAACTGGGGTTCAAAGATATATTAGAAGTATATATATGTGAAATATCATCTGACCTGTTCTGTGCAAGTGTTTAATGCAACTGTCTGCCTCCTGGGAAGAGACCATAGTCACATAGCCGTAACAACGCGATCCCGGAGTGCGTGTATTTGTGACCACTTTAGCTCCAACCACTTTACCATATTTAGAACACAGTTGCTTTAAATCTTTGGCCCGGGTATCACCAGAGAGTCCACTGACCCACAGGTTGCGACCAGACGAACTGGAGCTTCCACCTCTCTTACCATCTGTTTCTGTTGACCACACAAAACACACATTTATACAATGTTGATGCTTTACCCCACACATACATACACACACACACACACACACCCTTGTTCGCGTAATCAAGTATTGTGAGGACTTGAACTAAAATCCCGATTATGCGGACCTACCTTTCCGATCGACTTAGGCGAGTGTAAACTCATCGGCAATGTAGTGCTCTCTCTTGCTAGCATACCTGTCTATTCGAGTATTTTATACACTCGCTTGAGACAGAGATAGGGGGCTTCAAAAATCATGACAAAAATACAGCTTGTGAAGACGGTAAATATTGTGGGGACCGTCTCCATTTTAGGGAAATGGTAGACTCCAAGACACACGTGGTCCTCGTTTTATTAGAAATAAGTTTTTAATTTACACGACGTCCTCACTTTACTATACAAATCGTACGGCAAAATACACTAGGTCGAATAATAAGTGGCAACGTTGCATTTTCGGTTCTTCATTGAGTTTTGTTTCTCAATGAATTTAGATAGCGTTCGTTTTTTGAGCCTGGCGGATTGTAATAATGACTTTTGTAGATAACAGTTATAGGTATTGTAGAGAAAATAGTCTTAGGTAGGCTTTAGATGAATTTGTTTTTCAGTTTTTCGTAATTTTGTTGTATGTTTATAAATAATTATCGTAAAGTTACTGATGTTTTAGTAGGTATTGACTATAATAAATATTGTTACATTTTAATAAGTTGAAATCGAAATTAATGATACTTAGTGTTTTTATTGCGTCATATTTCAATCATTTTAATCATCTAGTAGGTACTGTTATCTACTAAAATAGTCTTAGGTAGGCTTTAGTAGAATTTGTTTTTAGTTTTTCGTAATTTTTTTGTATGTTTATTAATAATTATCGTAAAGTTACTGATATTTTACTTGGTATTGACTAAAATAAATATTGATACATTTTAAAATGTACAAATCGAAATTAATGATATGTAGTGTTTTTATTGCGTCATATTTCAATCGTTTAAAACATCTAGTAGGTACTGTTATCTACTAAAATAGTCTTAGGTAGGCTTTAGTTGAATTTGTTCTTCAGTTTTTCGTAATTTTGTTGTATGTTTATTAATAATTATCGTAAAGTTACTGATATTTTACATGGTATTGACTAAAATAAATAATTTAATTGTTGAAGGGTGTTTGTGTTCACACTGAAAATTTATAACAGTGTTTTGATTGTCTTATAAATAAATAATTTACATTTTAAAAAGTTCAAATCGAAATTAATGATACTTGGTGTTTTTATTGCGATATATTTCAATCGTTTTAATCATCCAGTAGGTACTGTTATCTACTAAAATAGTCTTAGGTAGGCTTTAGTTGAATTTGTTTTTCAGATTTTCGTAATTTTGTTGTATGTTTATTAATAATTCTGCCCTCCTAAGAAAAAAAAGCACAAGTAACATTTTTGCCAAAATTGAGTTATATATACCCTTGGACTCAGGAAGAAAATTATAATCTTTCTGTTTAAGAACCATAACGATATTCCCATTGTAGCCTGATTTAGACGAGCATAAGTACACACCATAATGTGAATATTTGTTCTCATTCGAGGCAAAAAAAACATAACTCTAACATCAGAAGCAAAAAACTACTTATGTGGCTAGTTGTGATATTTTTCAATTTCGTTTTCGATCTGACTATTTCATTCTATCAGAACGAAAAAAAGCATAACTCTATAATCCTAGGCAAAAAAAGCATATGTTTGCACTTATGTCTTTCTTTCTTAGTGCCCATGTAAACAATTATAACTCTCCAGAAAGAAAAAAAGCATAAGTGACGAAGTTATGTCTTTTTTCGTTCGTATTACGATTATATGTTTTTTTTTCTTAGTGCCCATTTAAACAATAATAACTCTCCAAAAAGAAAAGAAGCATAAGTGACGAAGTTATGTCTTTTTTCGTTCTTATTACGATTATATGTTTTTTTTCATTAGTAACACTTGTTGAAAATACGAAACTGTTTAAATGTTTGTACCAAATTCTTGTGACTTATGCTCTTTTTGGCTATCCTTCTGTTTCCCGCTTTTTTTGTAACGTACGAATAATGTGCATTCAATGCATCCGTGTCTTGCACGAGTTTATTGTGTGATGTGTGTTTTGTTGCCGTACAGAGAGGTTGTGCGCGCGCGTTATCTAAGAAATTAAACATTTTACTACATAGTTCTCTTCTATAATTGGTAAGTTATTGTTTTATTGTTATGTACATAATTGTTTATTTTTATTAATGAATAATTATCTGATTTTTTCTTATTAGGAATTCGAAGGAACATACTGAATTATTTAAATTTATATTTTCACATAAAGGAAGTATTTTTGTATCATTATGATTACGCTTCTGCATGTTAATTTTCTTGCATTTCAGCATGTCTTTTAATAACATAAAGTAGTAATAATACTTTTCCAACACAATTTTTTGAGCTTGAATTTGGTAATAGGTACTTTGATTATTTTTGGTGGTGGTTAAATAATTATATTTTTCATTTGTTCATAGGTATTTACGAATATAATTCAGAATGATGCGCTCAGCTAGATGTGAAAAGTTAGTTCGTTTAGCAAGAGGCCAACGTGAAAATGACAAAGAAAATCTCGAACCTATCACCCAAACTGAATCCAGGGATAATACAAATTTATATGTGATGAATCTAGATTTAAAAAACTATTTAAGAGAAGACAAAATATTCACATATCCTGTATCGTTCGAGAAAATATCATTAATCCAAAATTCAATCAATGAGTACGCAGGATCCGGTGACTATGTAAAAAATTTAGACCTTCATGGCTTAAAAACAAAATTATTTGATAGATCAGTTGATGTTTTAGATACATTTGAAGACTCTTTTGATGATTCTATTGAAGACAAGGATTACATGCCGCCAACTGATGTCCCACTATCGGATTCTGACTACGAGCATGGTGATGCGACTAACATAAATATCTTTAATACCTCATTTGAGCCGTCCTCCTTTGAGCCACAAATAAAAATAGCTGAAACAGCAATTCCTGCATCATCAACATCCCAAATTCAACATCTTACCAAATCAGGCAAAAAAAGAATTAGGCAAAAATATGAAACCACTTTGAAAGATAGAAATAAACAAAAAACGGAAAGTGTGAAAGTCAAACATCAAGTCATTAATCAAATTGAACACAATTGTCGAAAGCGTTGTAGTAAATTCATATCACAACCAGATCGTGAAAGAATAAATAAAATGTTTTGGGACTTATCATGGCGAGAACAAAAAATTTTTATGGCTAACCGAATAATTTGCAAAGAACCAGAACGTAGGAAGAAACATCAAGAGTTAAACTACAAAAGAAAGAAAACATTGGAATTTTCTTTCATTCTTGGTGAAACAAATCATTCTGTTTGCAAAGAATTCTTTTTAAATACATTGGGATATAAAAAAGACAACAATTCAGCGATAAACATAGCTCTCAAAATCGGTAAAGATTTTGCTGCATGCAATGATAAAAGGGGAAGATATCCAAAAAAGAAAATTGACAGACAACTTTTGCGAGATCACATTGAAATGTATTATCCAGTTATCTCTCATTATCGCCGTGAACATGCTCCAAATCGCCGCTATTTACCCAACGAACTGACTGCACAAAAGATGTTCGATAATTTTTGCGAAACCAATGGAAAAATTTGTTCATATGATCTATACAGAGAGACTATAAAAAACATGAATATTTCATTTGCTAAGCTTGGAAACGAAGAATGTGATCGATGTGAATCATATAAAATACACAACATCAATTACAAAAATGTTCGTCACTTCAAATGCGACATCTGTAAACAGTATGACCGACATCTAGAAATGGCTGTGAGCGCTCGAACTGCCTATCAGTCTACAAAAAGTGACGATAAGACTGTATGCTATTCTGCTGACTTACAAAAAGTCATCATGTTACCAAGAATGGAATCCATTAAATTGGTTGCATTTTGTCCTCGTATAATAGTATTTAATGAAAGTTTTGTTCCTGTTGGACGAAGCAAGGATTCTCCCATAGCGATGTTGTGGCACGAAGCAATATCGGGCCGTAAAAAGGAAGACATTTTAAGTTCATTTAGATTATTTTTCATAGAACTCAGAGATGCTCAAAACATCGTCTTGTGGTTAGATAACTGCGCAGGACAAAACAAAAATTGGTGTCTTTTTTCATTCATAGTCTACATTATCAATTCTGGAGAGCTTATGACTGAAACTATAACATTAAATTTCTTTGAACCCGGGCACACTTTTATGTCTGCTGATAGTTTTCATCACCAGGTGGAACTTTCAATGAAACGTCAAGTCAAATTATACGATTTTCAAGATTTTAAAGGCGCTGTTGAAAAGGCAAATAATTTAAAAGTTAAAGTCGTTGAAATGAAAGTCACCGATTTTTGCATATTTGAAGATTGCGCAGCTCCTAGAAAGGTGTGTGTGACTAAACCTCGTCCGTACTTAAGCGATATGGTACAAGTAAAGTTCACGAAAGGAGAGTTTACTTTAGATTATAAAACATCATTCCAAAATGATTCTATTAAACTTGATTTCATTAAATTTCCTATTTTGAAGAATGGTTTTCCCTTACCTATTTTCAAGGAGGCACCCAGAGGAATTGCGTCAAAAAGGAAGCATGAAATAATTCATCGCCTCTCAAAATTAATGCCTCCAAATAGAATAAAATTTTGGGAAAATCTTCCCGTCAACGATAGTGTTGTTGATTTAAGAAATGAAAATGAGTAGGTCATTCAAGAAAAGATTCCTTCTAAATCATATAATATAAGTTAAAACATTTTTCTATTATCTTGTTTTAATTATTACTTACCTTAAGAATTTGTGTTCAATAATTTAATTTGTTTATAATATAATTTAAATACCTAACCTTACAAAAAAAAACTATTTCACGTGTTATTTTTTTAAGTATTGAGATTTTAAACATATTTTTTTACATTATTTTAACTCAGTTATTTTATTTTTATTTTAGTAGACAAATATTTGCTATACCTTTGTGTATTTTGTTTTTTATTTTATTTAATTAAACTATGATTTACGACAAATACAAATTATGTGTTCATTTTATTATGTACAAATGCATTCCTTCCCTTGCATAAATCAAATCTTTACTAAGCAAAAAAAACACAACTGTGTAGTTGTGTTTTTTTTGCCTCATATTGGAATTTAAACATTCAACAAAAAAGCATATGTGGTTACTTGTGTTTTTTTTCCTTAGTACTCATACATTTTTCAAGTACAATTTAGGAGGGAGAAATGGTTTTTTACAAAAAACTTATTAAATAAAAATGATAAGTGTAAAATGATGTTAGAATATAAAACACTATAGTGGAATCTATCCAAAAAAAAAACATCAATTGGATATGTCAATTCTAAACCAATTTAAATGAAGCGAAAAGTCTTTTCAATTTATCTCAAAACTAACTAATTGTCACTTGTGCTTTTTTTTCTTAGGAGGGCAGAATTATCGTTAAATTAATTAAAATAAAACACTTATTTGTAGTATATCCACGGTGACTTTTTATTGGACGCGAGCCGGCTTTCAAGAGCTTCCGCTCTCATCATCAGGCTGGCGAAAAGTTTACAAACTTTACTTTTCGCCAGCCTGATGATGAGAGCGGAAGCTCTTGAAAGCCGGCTCGCGTCCAATAAAAAGTCACCGTGGATAAACTACAAATAAGTGTTTTATTTTAATTAATTTAACATGAATTTCCACCAAGTACCGTCGGTTGAAAATATCAACTTTAATTATCGTTAAGTTACTGATGTTTTACTGGGTATTGACTATAATAAATATTTTTACATTTAAAGAAGTTCAAATCGAAATCAATGATACTTGGTGTTTTTATTGCGTTATATTTCAATCGTTTTAATCATCCAGTATGTACTGTTATCTACTAAAATAGTCTTAGGTAGGCTTTAGTTGAATTTGTTCTTCAGTTTTTCGTAATTTTGTTGTATGTTTATTAATAATTATCGTAAAGTTACTGATGTTTTACTAGGTATTGACTATAATAAATATTTTTACATTTTAATAAGTTGAAATCGAAATTAATGATACTTAGTGTTTTTATTGCGTCATATTTCAATCGTTTTAATCATCCAGTAGGTACTGTTATCTACTAAAATAGTCTAAGGTAGGCTTTAGTTGATTTTGTTCTTCAGTTTTTCGTAATTTTGTTGTATGTTTATTAATAATTATCGTAAAGTAACCTACTGATATTTTACATGGTATTGACTTAAATAAATATTGTTACATTTAAAAAAAAACAAATCGAAATTAATGATATGTAGTGTTTTTATTGCGTCATATTTCAATCGTTTTAATCATCCAGAAGGTACTGTTATCTACTAAAATAGTCTAAGGTAGGCTTTAGTTGAATTTGTTTTTCAGATTTTCGTAATTTTGTTGTATGTTTATTAATAATTATCGTAAAGTTACTGATGTTTTACTAGGTATTGACTAAAATAAATATTTTTACATTTTAAAAAGTACAAATCGAAATTAATGATACTTGGTGTTTTTATTGCGATATATTTCAATCGTTTTAATCATCCAGTAGGTACTGTTATCTACTAAAATAGTCTTAGGTAGGCTTTAGTTGAATTTGTTTTTCAGATTTTCGTAATTTTGTTGTATTTTTATTAATAATTATCGTAAAGTTACTGATGTTATACTTGGTATTGACTATAATAAATATTGTTACATTTTAACAAGTTCAAATCGAAATTAATGTAATATTACTACATACTTTGTGCTTTTATTTGCATCATATTTCAGTATTTTTTATCGTCTAGAAGGTACTGTTATTTACTAAAATGCTCTTAAGTAAGATTTTGTTTTTTACTATTTCGTATTTTTTTTGTATGTGTATTATTATTTATTGTAATTTTATTAATGTTTTACTAGGTATAAGGAAGAATAAATACGATAACCTACAATATAATAAAATACCCTTATATATAATTGACATGATTTTTTTTCTATACTTTTAATATCTATCTGATCAAAGGTGGCTAAAAGAAATCCACATATTTGAGTGCTTTAGGGACATATATATATTAGATTAATACAAATTGTCATATTTCAGTAGGTTCAGTTAGTTAGTTTAATTTTTCTATCCATAATTAGATATTATATATTAGAGAAAATACAGAAAAACATTAGATGATGTGTACTGGTGAGTATATTAATATAGAAGTAATTCCTTCCATCCAAACACATTTTTGCTCAAATTATTTTTTTAAATTAATTTATTTCACAATTATGCCTAGGTACTTTCTTACATATATTATAACAATTAATACAATAGTACTGACCTTTGTTATTGCATGCTTATGTTTATAAAAGTTTTTAATAAATTTGTTTTTTTTTTAAATAATTATTTATTTATTTATTCATTCTTTACTGTAAATTGATTAAAAACAACTACATAAAAGGTATACATTCAAATTAAATACAATTAATATACAGAGGGCGAGTTTATCGCAAAGGCGCGATCTCTTCCATTTAGCTCAAAATTATTAACGTTTTATTGTTTACAATTTCTGTAATTTATATTATAAATAACAGTTCAAAAATACCAAGCAAAGCATCCGTAGTAAGATACTATCAGTAGGATAATCGATTCACCTGCACTGTTATATAGACCATGGATATTTGAATATTCACAACCTCAAACTGTATTTTGTACTTTTTAATATCAGTTTTAAAGTAAAGAAAATACACTTTTTCATTTATTTATTTATTCTTTTCATACATCAAATACCATAATTAGAAACATAAACAAAACACACAAATTAAAGACGATATGTAATGGAGAGATTATCACTATAGAAGTGATTTCTTCCATCTAATCACGATTAGACCTTCACTTTCAAAAAATATCTATTCCCTCACGCTGTATCCCAAGTGGGGTAAGCAGAGAGAACGGAACGCCAATAAGATCTGTCCTTACATACTTCTTTCGCCTCCTCCACAATCATACAAAAAATATGATCGAAACATATTTTGAACTTCAATATTTTACTGTGAATATTATATGTATATCCATAGACAGTTAATAATATAATTATAATCGGATTAAAAAAATATTTTTCGATTAGGTACTTTAAAATGCTTCTGAATTAAAAGGTGAAAAAATCAGATCCTACATCATACTACGGTTACGATAATCCCTGATCTGCGTAATCAAGAGGTACGATGCGAATATTTCTGCGACGTTGCCACGTTTCAAATGAGTGTAACATTTCAGTACCAATTCCATATAAAAAGCGGACCTACCTGTGAGTCCCCGTTTTAGTGGTATTTTTCAAAATTATACACTCTTGAATTCGGTGGCGCCACGTGGTGGTGACACGCCTGAACTACTTTTTAACCATGTGTCAACTTTTTTAGAAAAAAATGCGGATTATGGGTCCAAAAATAGAATCCGCCCATATTTCGGCAGTCAACCAATCACATCATGAGGATTCGAACGGTACCTTTGAGTCGGCTTTTAAATATTATGGGGACGTCCTCACAATCGCATGTGTCCTCACAATAGGGGTTTTTGTCATGTTTAGGTCCTCACTTTCCACTAGCCGCGAACACACACACACACACACATAATATTATATACTTTCATTATGTAACATAATAAGGGCCAATTTTATAAACATCCATAATGTTTAATGTCATTTTTAACCAAAATTTGCTTCGTTGCATTATCGGAAAATATGAATATCACATCACTTCATAACAGTTAAATTTGAATTTTAAAAGTAACCTTCATTCCGCGCCCCATGCAAATTTGTAATTATTCCCTAACACTTTGAAAGCTTTTAAAAACAAAATGTAAAAATGTCAATATATTTTAAAGAAATAAAATACATATCCTATGTTCTATTAAGTAGGTATATTATTTCATGTTGTTGTATTATGCTGATAACATTTTTATTGTTTTTAGTTTTTTAAGATTGCTAAATGTTATATTATGTTTATTTTATATGTATGTATTTATTTTAAAAGGCAAATGCCGTATATTGGTTGAAATAAATAAATATCTAGTTTAATTCATCTCTAATTGGTTTCCTTATTTTTCTTTTACTACACAATTTATTAATTATCACCAAAATAAAAAAATTAATTATCTGTGTGTTCCTGGGTTACGCGTGTAAAAATATTTTATATAATATTCTTTTCTATCTTGCATACGACATTTTTTTTGTTTTAAGTATTCTATATACTTTTGTTTCATTTAAATACATAGAAACATCATGCAAGTGGAACTAAGACCGCAAAAGATTATTATATTAGCGGTAGTAAAATTAACAAATTTGTTTCTGTACCAAAAGAGTTACATTTCTGGCAAGGTAAGTAATATATCACTAAAATAATATATTTACCACTAAGATAACACTTATACAAAACACAAAGAAATCGCCTGAAATTTCAAGCAAAAAATATATAAAGGATTAAGATTCTGCGTATTTTGTTAACACATCAAGATATCGTATGTAAAGGATAGTTCACATTGTAGACTGCGTGTTTATTTATTTTGATAATTTTTATACATTTTTTACAATATTTTTGCGTGAAAACATATGTACAGACGTATTTTACTTTATGAGAAACAATATTACTATGGTATTGTCTAAGGGTGGTTTATCAATAAAATAATACTGAACATGTGAACTGCGCTTAGTAAATCTAGTGCGTAACATTGTGTCTATGGTTTATAAGCAATGTTTTTGGACTTTGCCGGTTAATAATTAAAAAAAGATTTATAAAATTGGTAATTTTTTCCTAGAAATGGATAACTATCCGGTCAATTTATATCAATTCACGAAGCCTAGGTAAGCCATCACTTCCGATTTCTATGGTTTCTCATTTACAAGTTGCTATAACCAAGTTATGAGATATACTTACTTATATATACTTAGAAATACTTTCCACGTTATCGGGATTCAAATTTTAGGGTCGAAGACTGTTTTTTTCAACATTGACATTGTGCCGC
Organism: Athripsodes cinereus; assembly: GCA_947579605.1. Classification (NCBI taxonomy): domain Eukaryota; kingdom Metazoa; phylum Arthropoda; class Insecta; order Trichoptera; family Leptoceridae; genus Athripsodes; species Athripsodes cinereus. The sequence goes on along the minus strand of OX388308.1, from coordinate 8,793,699 downwards.
TCAAGAGAAAAATCATAGCTCTGTTATCCTTAATATTTTCTTGCAATATTTTTACCAGTTATTCTACGATATAAAAAAATATTAAACAAAAAAATATTGCAAATTTTGAGGTTAGAAAACATGGCTTTTTTAAAATTAAGTATGAAGTAGAGGCAGTATGGTTACCAACTTATTTTTTCTTTATAAATGTACCTAAAAAAACAATCTAACAGTTTATGAAAGAATATTTGTAGTTTTCTCTTGTCTGACTGCAGTTCAACTGTTTTACACCCTCACTTTTCAGTAAAACATACATCATCGGAGAAAGTGTAATTCGACTCGTAAATCTATTTATTTGACCAAGACCAAAAAATTTGGCATGGTTTCATAACCTGGCCATGGCAACTTATAAATAAAAATATGATAAAATGGGGAGTAATGGGCTACTTCGTGCAGTTTTTCTTGGTGGCATTTATAAAATGGGCCCTTGATACCATATTTGACATATCTAACCTTTGTTTTCTCCCTGCTTCTCTCCCTCAGCAGCACCACTGAAATTATACACAGACAATATGAAATACACTAATCCTGTTTTGTAATACATCTAATTAACTTTATACTATATATGAATCAATGCAATAGAGATATTTCGCCAACTACTGGGCAGGACATATGTTCAGACATTATTTCTTCTATGAAAATAAATGGAAATGATCAGAATCACAAGAATCATATCTCCTCAACCGTGTATTTCCCATCAAACATGTAGCAGCAAGTAGAATAATTTGCCAATAGAAGAAGTACATTATTGTATTGTGCCGACGGAATCTTGATTCTTGCCATGATGCCACCTCTGGATATGGATACTTGATATAATCCACTCAACTCTTGAGATATAAACTGGTATGGAGTAACAACATCCTAGGACATCAGCTTGTTAGCTTACTTTTCACTGTGACAGTCACAATGGCACTCCTCCATGGGTGTTGCCTGGATTTACCATCCGCTACATTCATCCCACCCACCTATATTCATTGAAGAAACATGATATAGTCATCTGCCCAGTATGTTGTAACCGCACAAAATACACCTTTTCAATTATATTTTAAGTATGAAACTTTTAGTAATTAGTAGTATGTACTCTTACTCTAGTAGTTGCAGACTCTGAGTGGTTGTTTATTTTGTATTATATCATTCATCAAGTGAAATTGTAATGTAATGTATCATAGAAACTACAAAGTTTTGCACCATGAATAGTGGAGAGCAGGTCCCCAGGAGATGGAGTGTGGTCATCAACTATTATTCACTCTACAGCACGCCAGGTGTAAACAGCAGCCAAACCAGTTGAAGTGGTGCAAAACTTTGTAAAGACATACCAGACCAGACGTAGTGTATGAAAAGTTGTTCATCTCATATAACCACAATCATCTGTTTGTGATGAGGCCAACCAACCTAGTGCTGTTCCCTTGAGTATCACTCATGGCGACGTCACTATTGGGATGGTGTGATTCTGGCTGCTCCTGGTTCCGCTGCTCGTCCGTTTCATCATGAGGACCATCACTTCCCCCAGCTGCCTCTGCCATCTCAGCACCACTGCCCTCTGCCTCCATGAGTTGTCTGTCTTGCTGCTTCTCTGCGCCCTCTTCCCCATCAGCTGTGCCCGTCACATCTACACACATATCACGTATCATCATACACCACACCTCATCTGCTTTCCACTACTCCTCAACACACATGGATCTATTTTGTGCATCCATCCCGTGTGCATCAACAACACAATTTCATTTTAATTAACTTATCTACTTACTTTATAATCAATTTATCCTGAAAACTAAAAATTATTAGAAGTAATTATTCAATAAACTGTCATAACAGTATATATATATATATATATATCCCAACCTTTTTTTATCTACTATCCCTCTTTCCAAATCAAAATTACTCACCGCACTTTTTGATAAACTATTATTACAGGTAGAAATTATGTAGCGTTTACCAAGATGGAGAAGGGGGACGCAATAAGTTACATTTTCAAACATTTATTTAGTCTTAATCCAATTTGAAAGATTATACAGATGGAGGAGAAATCTGAAGTTGCAATTACCCTCTAGTATCTCTTTAATGCTCCCAAAGAAAATTGAGTATTGTTTGTTGATCAATTTGCAGACACACAGAGGAGATGTGTTGATAAAACAATATATATATATTAGTGGTCACACATCTGCAAGAGATCACGTAGGTATTATCTCATTAATTCAGTCAATATGCACTTTAGAAGCACTTGTATAGCAATCTCTTGATGAACACTTTATAGCTATCATCAACCAGCCACTGTATCTTGATGTTCTTATTTAGTTCTGTCTTCTTTCAGGTATATGCCACATAACACATGACACTGGGACCCATATCCAAACTAACCCACACTCGTACCACAATGTTCAATACACTTGTTACAAAAATTCTCCTAGATGCTTAATGTAAACATAAATAATATTTCATGTTTATTTCATCAAGGTTTGCGGATATATTTTAACATAGAATACCTGTACCTATAGGAAAAAATAATAAGCCATGACATTATTATTAATTAGCTCACCCTCTATGTATTCAATTATATTGCTAGTCATTTTTAATACTATGCAACCATTAATATTATAGCCAATACTTAGGTATAGACACATTCTTTTCCATAGACAATTTTATTTTCAAGTTCATAAATAAAATTTATTCACATTAATCATGAACAGAAACAGAGTATGTCGAATCGATGGCCTATTTCTATAAGGAGACATTCCAAACTATGTGGCAAATTTAGGCAAAACTTAATCTATGATACCTTACTAATATAATTTCAATTCATTTTGATAATAAAAAAATATTTAAAATATGAAAGTATGTAGACTTGATTTCCCATAAAAATATAGGTCTGGTAATTATTTGAATTCTATAAGGAGACAATCCGATTGTCTCTGTATGGAAGTAGATTTTTGTCCTACTTCTATACAGAAACAATTGTATATTTTTAGTTGTCTCCTGCTGTCGCTTTATTCTTCATCAATTTTCACGCAGTAGTTTATTTTGTCTAATCTCTTATGGGTACCTACTTGAATACTTTCATGATAAATTACACATTTATAACGGTACATCTTAATTGTCTCTTTATAGAACTTACATGTATCATAAATTAGTAAATTACCAATTTATCAATTTTACTAGGAAACATTAGACTTGCTAACCTATAGAACTGATTCTATGTATGGATCTATAAAATACATTGTATAGCATTTTTAAGTTCAAAATTTATACTAAAGTTTTAAGAAGGCTAAGTTTGTGTTTCCCAATGTTTCAGTTTGCTGATTGTTTTTTATTGTTTTATTCTCTGTGACATTTTCCAAAGTGGCTTACTACTTTTTCCTTCACACATACAATAAATTAATTTATTAATTAAAGGGAAAAGATTAATGATGCATCTGGTGTAGGTAATAAATATTTTATAAAAACCAATTTGTTGATTGCATACCTTTAGTTGATTTCATCATTCCAGCTCCCTGCTGTAATAAAAATAAAAGAGAAATGGTTACATTTACATTTAATACAATCACTGATACTGCAATCAGTTATATTTTACCTAAATATTGCCACTACACTAATTGTTGACAAGTATTTGTTGATGGAAATAATTATTCACTCAAATTTTAAGTAGATTTTATTTTTGACAGCAAAATCTGGCAAAAACAAAATCAACTTCGAATCTAAATTTTATTAAGTTCCGTACATATAATTATTTTATGGAAAAAAAAATACTCGACAACGGGTGGGGCCCAAATATATTTTAATTCAAACATCGAGGCTCAAATACATTTTGTTAAAATATTGTCCTTGCATATTCAAAAAGGGACATGTGAATTAATAAATGTTTTGACATTTCTAGAATAAGGCCCTGTCCGCACTGCGATTTTTCACCGCACGTATTTTTCCCGCAATTCTGTAACACATTAAATCTTATGGGAGTATCCGCACTTGCGGTAAAAAAACCGCGCGGGTAAAAATTCTGTGATTTGATGCAAATTGAACGCGATGCAGTGTGGAATATTTCCGCACGAATATTTTGCATAGTATGCAGTAGGTATGACTGTGACCACACTGCGAAATAAAATTCGCAAATTTTGCTCAGTCTCTCGATAGGATGTCTTGCGTTTCGACTCCCGGTCAGGCGATAGAAAATGAGGACGACATTGAAATTAAAAATTAATCACGCTGATGCACACGAGACCTCCCCTGTGGGATAAGTTTGATAAAAAATACTTTGATAGAATAATAAATAAATAAATAATAGATACATTCCTTCTCCCTTCCTATAATTATTTATTTAAATATTGTGCTGTTAAATTGTTCATAGTTTAGATACTTTGATTGGTGATGTAAATGATTAAATATATATCTATATTATTTATTATTAAAGCTGTTGTATATATTGAAAAAAAAATAAAGAACATCATTTCATCATTTCTGTTGTCCATGTTAGACGTTCGTCTCAGCCGGGAACTGTATCCATTGGACAAAAACCGTGCCAAATTTTATTCCTAGTGTGTACTGGGTGAAATTTGGATCACGGAATTTAATTTGCACATATAAAAATCGTGCAGTGAAAAATCGCAATGCAGATAGGGCCAGGGCTTATAATGATATCAAAACCATTTTATAAAGTGATTCTTAGTATCAAATATTAAAATTCAATACTTAAAGAATCATAAAACATGCCAATAAAAAGTCCAAACTACAATTACAATGCCTTAATGAACAGTTTTAAAAAAGTATGCCCAAATAAAAATGTGCGCACATGTCTCTTTTTGAATATGATATTACAATTGTGTACTGGCTTAACAAACAAAACAATAAAAATATTTCGCCAATAAATAAACATTATATTGTAGCAAATTTTTCTCTCTCTCTCTCTCTCTCTCTCTCTTTTTGGCATTGCACCCAATATATGAGTGATGCTGCCATTATCAATCTACATGTATTACAATCCAAATCAAAAGTTCTCCAACAATAATATAATAAATTGTATTCCATCAACTATCTGCTTTCGAAATAATTCTCATCATGTAAACACAAATACGTACCTACTTCATTGTACACTAGACATGAAACAAACAAAAAAAGTCACACTACCCTCTCACCACACGCCGTGGAAGGGAATATTGTTGCAATATTATTATTCGTCAATCAATGAACACAATTCAAAACAACTCAATTAGTTACCAATCCATTATAATTATAAGTAGGGTGGTTCAATACATTACAACCAATCTGTTTTTAAACTTTCTATTACTTGAAATATATCTACTTACAACTTTTTATTATATTTAATAAGGTGATTTAAAATACAGTTGTTTACTTTGAAGTCATTCATTAATAGGAGACTTTCAATACTAGTGGGAAAGGATACACGCAGTCTCCGTAAGTCCCTGATGAGGTCCTCGTTTGGTAACAGAGGGCAGTTAAAAAATACATGGTTTATCGTCTCATCCTGCTGTTCACACATATACAGTGGAGATTCTACTACATGAATTTTTGACAAGTGAGAAGCCACTGCGCAGTGTCCAATTCTCAATCTAGAAAGAAGGGAGGTTTTGATTTTTGTCATTTTTGTGGTACAAAACCACGGAGTTGTCAGAATATCGGTCTGGATAGATTTATAATGTGATCCCGTGGGGGTACTCATATAACTCTCTCTCCATTCAGTCATCATCAACGGTTTTATCGTATTGATGATATCTCCCATTGGTAAATCGAAGCAGCCTGGAACAATACCACATGAGCAGCCCTCTTTGGCCAACTTATCCATACCAAGGGATATGGGAAGGTATCCATACCAATGTTATGTCAATATCCCGTATTGATGGCATATGTAACAGTTTTTTGATATCACAGATCAAGTTATCATTTATTGAATTTTTTACAGAAAATGTAAGTTTGTCCAAGAGGCTTTTAGAATCTGAAAATATTACAATCGGAGTAATTTTATTGGAGATGATATATACCAGGGCCTCTCGGAGTGCTACGCACTCAGCGGTAAATACTGAGGATAGCTGATGAAGTTGAAAACTTTTTTCTAAGTTGAATGAAGGGATGCAGAAGGCAGCACCAGTCTCTCCACCAGAATTTTTCGAGCCATCAGTAAACGCCAAGATAGATGAGGGCCATCTCTCTTGTACCTCTTGCTCAAATAATTTGTTCACTGCGTGTGGCATAATGTTAGAAATTGATTTATCAATACCAATTGACTGAACAATTATTGGAGAATGGACAACTGCAGCAAAAGGGATTGAAAATATGGGAAGAGTTGGAGATAATGAATCTGAAAAATTACTGTGTAAGTATTCCCAGGATGAGACCAACAGTGGGTAAATTTTTGTTCTCCAGGAGCGATCCACTAAGCACCTATCTCTCAATAACTGTAATTTGTTAAAAATGGGGTGGTTGCTCTGATTAATTTTTTTAATGAGGAATTTCAATGCTAGATATTTACGTCGAAGAAAGAGTGGCATCTCGCCACTCTCCACTTGGAGGGCATTTATGGGTGAAGATCTCATCGCACCCAATATAAGTCTCATACATTGAGATTGAATTCTGTCAAGTTTTACTTTAAGGAATTTAGGCAGGGGTTCCAGCAGAAAGCAACCATAGTCGAGAACACTTCGTACATGGGCTATGTACAACATTCTCATTGTGGCGGGGTGAGATCCCCACCAAACACGTGAAACTGCCCTAAGTATGTTAATATTTTTTTCACATTTTGCTTTGATGCCCTCCACGTGTAGGTTCCATGACAACTTTCTGTGGAGTGTCATTCCCAAAAATACTATTGAGTCAGTTACTGGGATAGCTCGATCACCTATACTAACCGCAATATCAGGTGTGACGTGCCTGTTTGGAAAACAAATTATTCTACTCTTAGATGGGGCGATGTCAAATCCGTGCAAATGAAACCAACTATTCATTTTAGTCAAGGAACCTTGCAATATGTAAGATGCTTTAGAATGAGACTTTTGAGAACAGTACACCACAAAATCGTCGGCATATTGTAACAGTGTGCAAGAAGGATCCATTACAGAGTGCAAATCCATCGTGTAAATATTAAAAAGAATTGGACTCAAGACAGTCCCCTGCGGAAGGCCCTTGTAAACTCGTCTCGTAACGTCTCCACAAGGCGTTTCTATGAGTACAGTTCGTTCGCACATAATGTTGAATATAAGACGGCACAGTACATCTGGGATGCCCAAAGCGGACATCTTATCATATAACAGAGGGAGTAAAACATTATCGTATGCACTACTTACATCCAAGAAGGCGGCCACCGTTTCAAATTTATTTGATCTAGCAACTTGTAAGTCTGAAACTAAAATCCCCAGGTTGTCAATACAACTCTTTCCCCTTCGAAATCCAAGTTGACCAGATGGAAAGAGATCATTTTTTTCAAGAAACCATTCCACCCTACATTTTAACATTAATTCCAAAATTTTAAGGAAGCAACTTGACATGGCAATAGGTCTGTATGATTTCCCCAGGGATATGTCTTTTCCTGGTTTGTGAATAGGTATAACAATCTGAAGTTTCCAGGAGTCTGGAACCTCACCAGTTTCTAAAATTAGGTTATACAACCTTAGAATTATCTGAAGAAGGACTTTGGGAAAATTTCGGAGAAGGCATACGGGATGCGATAGTGTCCTGGAGAGGAGTCTCCGACAGAATTAATTGCCGAAGAAAGTTCCTCACCAGAGAAATCAGCCGAAAGGAAAGGGTCTGAGTGCTGATTTAGAGCAGCAGTCTTTTGAATCTCCAGAAAATGAAGAACGTAAACTGGTGCTATGTTCTCCACAAATTCTTCAACCCACGCAATACATTTGGAATTATTTAGTTTTGGAGAATATACTCCTCTAAATCTGCGAATTGAATCCCAAACCTCGCCAGAAGGGGTTTCAGGGGAAAGATCAGAACAGAATTTCTGCCACCCTTGACGTTTTTTACGCCTCAGTAGTTTTTTGGTTTGGGCTTGTATCTTGCGCACTTCTAGAAAGTTTTCTTGTGACATACTTCTTTTATAATTTCTTATTGCTTGCGACCTTTTTTTGACCATGTCACGGCATTCATCATCCCACCAGGGTGGACAATATCTATAATGCGGTTTGGGGAGAGTTTTAGGTATTGCAGAGTCCGCCGCTTGATACACCAAATTGTTGATTTTTTTCGCAGCCATATTAACCTGTTTGAACGTGTTCTCGAACGGCTGAGACTTTACATTTTGGACTATCGAATACTGGAACAATTTCCAGTTTGCCCTATTAATCCGGTATGTACCCTCTCTTTTCCTCCTACAACAGGTCCTAACATTATTTATAATTGATGTTTTGATTGCAAAGTGGTCGCTAGAAAACGCATCCTCCATGACTGACCACGTGGCCGTTGATCCGATGTCTGGAGTACAGATTGTCAAGTCTACAGCGTTTTGATTTTCATTAGGAAGAGATATACGTGTCGGTTCTCCAGAGTTGAGAATGCATAGGTTATGGGTATCCACTATGTCCAATATTTCTCTTCCCGCAGCATTCGAAATTACGCATCCCCAACTAAGTGACCATGCATTGAAATCCCCCAAAATTAAAAAAGAATTTGATAATTTCGATATAATATGAGTCGTATAGTAACAAACATTAACAATCTCCATTGTAGGTAGTTTTATAGGAATCGAAATAAATGTTTTATTTTAAAATGTTCAACAGAATTGTTGAGATATATTATTTTATCGAAACATACCGACATATATTTTGATAATTATTTTTAAAAATGTCAAAATATTAAATAATTAAGCATTTATAACGAAATAACATTTGGAGATTGCTGACTTTGTTACTGAGTTTCGGACATTGTTGTTAATGATTCTTACACCGTGTGAGATTGTTGATTATGATACTCAAGTGTTTGATTCACGTGTGCAGTGAGTGACAAGGATGAATGACAAGATAGGACAGTGGCGGCTATTTTCCAATATTATCATTTTTGTTGAATATGGAATAAGTACAATGAATATATATTTTCATTACTAATTTTGTTTAATATATAGACATTTATTGACATGCATTATTACAAAATATAATTTGTAAATAATATTAAAAAAATATTTAAATGTAATAAAAATAATTAAAAAGTTGTAGGTAATAGAATGTCTTAATTTTATATTGGCACAGAGAAGACAGCTTGCATGTTTTATATGCAGCTGGTCTGCTGGCTACCCCACTTGTGGGATATGCCGTGATGGTATAGTAGTAGTAGTATATAATAATAATAAAAACCTATTTAAAATTATTGCATCTTGATAAAAATTTTCTTTTTTGTATAAAAATGTCGATGAAAGTCAAACAAATCTTTCATTGTAAGTGATTAACATTTTAGTTACCCTTTTTGATGATTGGGATAGATCGGTAATTCTCGAGCGAAATATCTAAAATCAGGACAAAAAATTCGCTGATATTAAATGAGTAAGTACTAAAATATTTGAAATGTGGTCGTATAAAAAAGTAATGTTCACAATATAATAAGGATAAATATATACCTACGACAAAAAATAAGACGGTGCCGTCACTGTATACAGTTTAAACTTACCTCTTTTCTTTGGCAATGTTCTGCTTCCAATTTGAGGGATTTCTCGTTCTTTTTCTTCCCGTATTTTTGGTCACAGGTGTAGGATAACATTCCATATTTAAAATAAAAATGGTTTAATTAACGAAAAAATAAAAAAAACACTAAAAAACTTATAAAATCCTCTACACGACACGAGATGTACGACCGCCAAAATGTATTGAAGTACTTCAAGAACAGGAGCCCTCTATTGGTCAATTTGGATATTGTTGCTTTTGATACGAATATTTTGGAGATTGTTGTTTTTTGATACCAAGTGTAATTTTGTTTTTAACTTTTTTATGTGAAAACGTTGTTTTTGTTACTGATTTAATAATTCAAATAACTCTATAGTCTTTGCTCTATATGACTCAATCAAAATCTCAATTTTGATTTTTTGTGGAGATTGTTGTGTTTGTTACTATACGACTCATATCGTTCCAAAAGGTTGCTCCCATAACCTTTCTGGGAGGTATATATACAGACACTACAGATATACAGAGTACTTTTGCAGCTACAATTTGTATATTATCGTTCCAAAAGGTTGCTCCCATAACCTTTCTGGGAGGTATGTATACAGACACTACAGATATACCGAGTACTTTTGCAGCTACAATTTGTATATTATCGTTCCAAAAGGTTGCTCCCATAACCTTTCTGGGAGGTATATATACAGACACTACAGATATACCGAGTACTTTTGCAGCTACAATTTGTATATTATCGTTACTGGGAAGTAGAATTGTATCATAAGGGAGATTGTTTTTAATTAGAAGAGCTGCACCGCCATATCCATCAGAACGATCTTCTCTAATAATAGAATATCCAGGAAATGAAGCAAAAGAATCAGAGGAATACCAAGTTTCAGAGATGGCTGCAATATCGATATTCTGGGACTTGAGCAAATATAGAATGTCATCTCTATTGCTCACTGCCGACCTGGCATTCCATTGAAGGAATGTTAAATTTACAGATTTAATTAGTGTTTTGTTTTCCATTTTCAACGAAATCCGGAATTTGAGGATCTGTAAATCGACTTGATATTTGGTTTAATTTAGCAGCGATGGATCGAAAGTCGTTATTTGTATCAGATATAAGTTCTAAAAGACAAAAAGATATTTATTCAATGAAAGCATGACGAAGAGTATCAGTTTCAACATTATCTTTGTTGGAATTTTCACGATTTTCATCATTTAGTAAAGCACACCCATTTTTAGGGTTAGACGCTTGTCCATTTTGATATGATAGGCAATTTTCGTATTCCTTATTATTAAAAGGGCGAGTGGTAGAAGAGTTGGACATTCGTCGAATTGGTGTTTTAGGGCTCATCGTTTTGACAAAATTCATTGGACGAGGGTACGAATTAACTTTTTCTGAATAGGTAGAGGAAATAGGAGGGTGGGCTTGGAGAGGCTCTCTATACGAAATGTTTTAATTAGCCATGGTTTGTTTCACTTCACGTTGTCTTTTCAATTCTGGGCAAGCTAGATCTGATGCAGAGTGTTGACCTTTACAGTTTACACATCGGAGAGCTATAGCGTTACATTCACCTCCAAAGTGCGATTCACCGCACTTGAAACATCTTGGTTGGGATTGGCACTGTACTCTTGTATGTCCATAACGGCTGCAATTGTAACATAATACTGTAGGGTAAACGTATTGCTCAACGCGAAATGTGTTGTGAAAGAGGTACACATACTCCGGCAATACCTGTCCTTGAAATGTGAAGACAATTGTTTGAGAAGGTTTCCAAGTTGCTCCCTCTGGAGTATTTACTTTACTGTTTAGGCGTCGAGCCTTTATTATTTTTCCTAACTCTTCAGGAACTTCAGAATACTCTATGATCTCCTCCAATGATATATCCAGAGTGACTCCTCTGATCACTCCCATTTTAGATACCCTGTAAGATGGGATGTATGCTTTAAGGTTATTTTTATTAATTATATCATGGCGGGTGAAAGAGTTTGCTGCCTCGGGCGTTTTAAATGATATAGATATTTTGTACTTACCCTCAGCCTTAATACCACCTGATATTACGTTGGGTATTTTTGAGTTATCCAATTTCCTTCCAAAGTCCAGCGGATGCAATTGTTTTGTTGTATCAATATTTTGGACCATCACTGTATATGGTCCGAGGGCGTTTGGTTTGTAAAATACGAGAGGAGCATCAGGAAAGGAAGAGTTCTGAGGAAGGGATGGGATTTTAGTAGGTTTGTATTCGTTTAAAAACAGGTCTGGGGATCTAGGACGTTTTCATCCATCAGGTGGATCAACGGGCACCTCCATGATCTCCATCATGCAGGTACCTGCGACACGGTGTTGTTATGGGAGCTATAAAAAAAACTCCCAAAATAATAACGAAAATGAAAGAGTTGGAAAAAATCCGAAAAGAAAAAAAAAATCACTACGAGATTGAACCACCCCAAATTTTGTTTACATCGAATAAAAATGTTTTTCAGTTATGAAACAAATTTAAACCGAATTGTTTACGAAAAAAAACAAGCTGTGCACACGACCGATCACAATGACGACGTCACGAACAACCTAGCAAATTTTTCTTGACAATACTTTTTCTATGGAAAAATATATATGACAACCGAGGGGCCACTAAATTAAGAAAGTTCTGAAAAATTTGAAGGTTACCAAAAAATACAATACCTTTCTAAGACTGGTTAATACACCTATAGGACTATGTTAATCTTTACCAGACGGCTGTCAAACGTGTTTGACGCAACGAGTCGTGGCATATGGCCGGCCGACAATACCGTTTGACACTCGCTTCTCATACAAACTTCTCTATATAGGCGATATATAATTCATATAATATTCATATCAAAAAATCAAGAAATCATCATACTGTCGATATCTCTTGGAAATCTTTTGAAATAATTTATATTTTCGTCAATATAAACAGAAGATTCATGTCCTGAAATCATGTCGATGTCACGGTAAGTTTAAAAATTCCCGCGCAATATCACAGACGAATCATATCGCGCGGCTTGCACGTTAGATCTTGTTACAAGGATTGTACAAGTGGTGTTGTGCGCTGATATCGCGCTATTTTAATTCATTTTTGTTATTTACTTTGTACTTTTTTATATATTATATTTTTACATGAATACTTTTTAACTATCCATAGTGTCTAAGAGAAAATTAAGGGATGATGAAATTTTCGATACTGTTATTAACATGGACTCAGATTTCGAGTTACAGGAGTATGAAATTTTCGATATGAAAATTACGGGATGGTGAACGAAAATTACGGAATGATGAAATTTTCGATACTGTTATCAACATGGACTCAGATTTTGAGTTACGGGAGTATGAATTTTTCGATATGAAAATTATGGGATGATGAAATTTTCGATACTGTTATCAACATGGACTCAGATTTCGAGTTACGAAAAGATTGTAAAGGAAAAAATACTTTTTATGTATACGAAACAAGTCTTAAACAATATACTGAGCATTCTCGTGCATCTGAATAAGTATATCTACAACACTAACATTCCAGAAATATTTTTTTTTTGGAATCTGCATGACGCGTAATCGTCATTTTTGACAATAAAGGAACATAATGGCTTCATAAAAAATAGTAAATAGTAATTTATTTGTGATTGATTATTATTGTAATAATTTTTACATAATGACATAAAACATTCATCGGCGTAGTGTTCCTGTCCTCGTATAAATGATGGATAGGTAAATATTGTTTATATGAAAAATATTTATAATAGTGGGCCGCCCTAGAAGAAGCTGGTAAGGGCAGGTGTCAAACTTGTGTGATGAAAGACTTGGTTTGGAGTGGCCAGAGGTCCTGGAAGCAGCGGTGGACAGGGATCTCTGGAGGAGGTACCTAGGCGGACAGGGATCTCTGGAGGAGGTACCTAGGCGCAATGGGCCCCCGACCCAAATAGGACAAGGGGAAGAAGATGTATGTATGTATGTATTTATGATTCGGGTTGGCTGGAAGAAATCGCATATGCGATAAGCCCGCCTTTTGGTAGTTTATTGGAACAAAAAACATGTACACATTATATATTGATGCCAATAAAGCTTTATTTATTTATTTATTTATTATTATGATTAAGTTTTATGTGTCTATTTACATTTTTGTGAGTCCAAGTGTCACACAAAAGGGACACCAATGTCATTACTCAAATGATTGTATAAACAAATATCGGATAGATGATAGATTTACGACGTACTTGAGAATTTAATATTGTATACAAAAGTGTTCGTCCGTAGGTATAACATCGTCTCCAATTTTGAAGTCCTGTAAGGGTTAATAACTACACTTTGACTTAACCCTAGAGTGCTCGCGCTATGAGCATTTTGCCGCCCGCAGCAAAAAAATCGTGATATTTTTTACACGATTCATTTGTCACGATCTAGAGTCTTAGTAGCTGGCCCCCTGTATTTCACCGCCTTGTCTCAGTAATTTAAAGAAAATCGGTGCATGGGTGACTGTAGGAGCCATCAGTTGTTGTCGGTGTGTCGCGTTTGGCGGCAAATTGCTAACTGCGCGACTACTCACGTAAGTAAAATTCGTGTGTCTGTTTTTTTAAAATAGTTGAAATATTATTGTTTTTCATTGCACGTAATGTTGTTTCATTTAAATATCGTAATAATATTGATATTTAGTTTGTTTTGATTAATCATTTGGGTTTTATTTATTAGTTTATTTTAGATCTTTTTAGGTAAGCAACGGGCGAAGTATACCTACGGAATGATTAAGAAAAACACACAAATAGTTTCGTGGTTGGAAGAGGAGTCTGCTTTTTCTACGTGGCGTGCTGGTGCGGAGCGGTTGTGTTTTTCGTTGCAGTCTCGCTGTGTTGATAAGTTTCTTTCATTTATTATTTACTAATTTAGAATTATTTTTAGTTTTTGGCTAAGGGCCGGTTTTTCAATTTTGTTTTCTCGAATCAAACATTTTTAGTTTGATATCCGTTATTTTTTTTTTATTTTTAATTTTCTTATTTTAAGGTATTTACCTTACTAGAGAAGGATGGACTGCCATCCTTCTCAACCCATCCCCCCTCTCCCTGACCCTCCGGATTCAAAAAAAAGAAAATTCGAAGAGGAAAAAATGGAGGTTTCCTTATCATCACCACATGATAAGCCATCGAGTCTCCCTTCTTCGACTCTGAATTTAAGTTCTCCACCACCATCTACCTCGCTTAAATCTAACACTGTCAGAGAACACTTCTACTCGTCAAAATCCTGTGGGCCATTCACAGTTTTCGCTCAAAAAAGTGAACAAGGAAGTCCTATTTTCCCTTTTGAATTTGGTAAATTCCTGTACCAAAAAAAGATCCCAAATATAGTGAATGGTTCAGTCAGAGCCGAGGGGAGATTCAGAATATCTCTAGAATTCTCAACCGCAACAGCGGCGAATTCCTTCATAAAAAATATTTTCATATTGTCAAACTCCATATATAAAGCATATGTTCCAACATACAATGTAACACGGATGGGGCTTGTTAGGGGAGTCCCCCAAGATGTTACGGAAGAAGAGATAATCTCCTCAATCATCGAAAGCAATCCAGATGTGGAAAATATTGTCAAAGTCAGAAGACTAAATTACAAGGACAAATTATCGGGAACGGCGGTGTGGAAACCATCTCGAAGTATCGTGGTTACCTTTGAAGGGCAATTTCTTCCGTCACGCATATATATGTTTTACAATTCGTTCAGCGTAGAAACTTACTTCTTCCCTACCATCCAGTGTTTTGCTTGTTGCAAATTCGGCCATACAAAAACAAATTGCAGATCTGTACCTAAATGCTACAATTGTGGCGAGAACCACCCCGCTGAAGAATGCCCAGCATCTGATCCAAAATGCTTTAACTGTAAGGGGGCACACAAGGCAATCAGCCTTACATGTCCTGAATACTCCCGTCAAAAGGCGATTAAAAATACAATGGCTTCTGCTAATGTGTCATACATACAAGCATCAAAACGACACCCATCAGCTAAAACGTCATATGCGGAAGTGGTAGCATCCACTTCAACTACATCAACCAAATATACTTCTTTTGCAAAATCTTCTTCCAAAAGCCCAAAGCCTCACTCACCTACAGGATATGATCGAGCAAAACATAACTCTTTACTTATGTATACTAATGGTTCTCCCATATCCAATACTCCTGATGGCTGCGCCATTAATGAAAATCAAATTCCAACTGACTCCACCATCATTGGACAGCTCAAACAAAGTTTGACTTCCGATAACAATAACTTCCTTTTCTCATTGCTCTCAATTATAATAGATGCAATATCCTCACAAAAAGAAAAACCGTCCAACGCTGCCAATATTATTTCTCTCCTTAAAACTTTACTCACCGAAAATGGCCAGTGTACAGAACCCAATAAATCTTTCAACAACTAAACGAGCTGAATTTACGATCCTACAATGGAACTGCCGTAGTGCGGTGTCAAATAGAGACGATTTAATATTGCTACTCAAAACTCACAAAATCGATCTTGCGTGCTTGTCTGAAACCTGGTATTCTGACAATTCTTTCGTTTCTCTTCCAGGATACAATTGTTATAGAGATGATCGTTCTGATGGTAGAGGTGGTTCTGCTCTTTTAGTTAGAAATTCTCTACCATCTAAACAAATATTTCTCCCTTCACACTCAAAAATTCAAATAGTTGCTGTTTCAATATTTGATATATCTTTTGTATCAGTTTACGCCCCTCCTAGAACACAGTTCGAGTCTGTTTTTTGGACAGATGTCACTTCCAAGCTCCAGAAGTCGTATATGATTCTTGGAGATCTTAATGCTCACTCTTCTTCTTGGGGCTGCCATCTTTCTGACACAGCAGGAAAAGCAGTTCTCAGTTTTGTAGACAGTATGAATCTATGCATTCTCAATAATGGGGATCCCACGAGATTCTCATCCTCACAACAAAATCAGAGTGCAGTGGATATTTCAATCTGCACAGGAGACATAGCTTCATCAACTACCTGGACCATATTAGATGATCCTCATTCTAGTGATCACTTTCCAATCATTATAGACATACAACATGGATCCAAACGTTCATCTCAATATCAGTCTAAAACAAGGTTTAACACTAGAAAAGCCAACTGGGAGAGTTTCAGGGAGCAGTTGATGCTTAATGTGGGAGGGCTGGAGGCTCAGAAATTTGAGGGGGATATTGATGGGCATGCAGTGATGGTTTCAAAGATTGTCACAGACGCGGCAAATATAGCAATTCCTATGTCAACGCCACGAAAATCTTTTACATACTCTCCCCCCTGGTGGGATAGCGAGTGCACACAGGCGGTTCATTTAAGGTCTCAAGCGGTTAAAAATTTCAAAAAAAACATGTCACTAGAAAATTTTCTGAATGTTCGCAGTGTGCAGGCACGCACAAAGAAACTTCTGAGAAGGAAAAAAAGACAGGGTTGGGTCCAATTTTGCAATTCTCTATCTCCAGATACCCAAACTTCAGAAGTTTGGGATTCAGTCCGAAAATTTAAAGGTTCGTATACCCTCAGACCAAATAAATCTGATCTCTCTTGGATGGATAGTTTTATCGACCAACAGGCACCTCCATATGTCCCAATCCACCAGGAGCTTGAAAAAAGGCCTGAAATTCAGTCTCAAACATGTTGTCTCACTGTTTCTTTTTCTGTTGACGAACTGTCCATCTCCATAAATTCAACAAAAGACTCTGCACCTGGGCCAGATTCGATTCCATATTCATTTTTTCGAAATTTTCCAAAAGAATTTTTGCTAAAACTGTTAAATTTGTATAATCAAATTTTAAAGTCGGGAAAAATTCCAGATAGCTGGAAAAAACAAGCGATTGTCGCAAATTTGAAGCCTGGAAAGGATTCATCCTTAAGTTCATCATATCGACCCATTGCTTTGTCATGCTGCTTCTTGAAAATTTTGGAACGCATGATTAAATGCAGAGTGGAAAGATTTCTGGAAAGTAATGACATACTCCCACCATGGCAGTTTGGCTTCAGAAAGGGTAGATCATGCATTGATAGCTTAAGCACCTTAGTTACCGATTGTCAAATAGCAAAAACATATAAAAATGACCTGATTGCTTGTTTTCTGGATATTTCCAGTGCATACGATAGTGTCATCCTTCCCATTTTACACGATAAACTAAGTTCCATCGGAGTTCCAGACTTGCTATGTTGTCTTATTTTTAATATAATGTGTGAGAGGTGTCTCATATTTGAATCGGCAAATGGTCTGGTGGAAAGAAGGGCTTACAGAGGCCTCCCACAGGGATCAGTTTTTAGTCCCCTCCTATTTAATGTGTACACCCTGGATATTCGAACATCCATCCACTCGTCCTGCAATATACTTCAATATGCGGATGACTTCGTCTTATATAGTTCTCATAATTTGATGCGTCTTGCGGTTGAGAATTTAGAGTCATCTCTTCATTCTATCAATGACTGGTTGGAAATGCATGGCTTGTCTCTTTCTCCTACGAAGAGCCAAACAGTTGTTTTCTCTAATAAACACAAATCTCCTGGTTGTCAAATAAGCTGCAATAATATTCCAATTCCAATGAGGGAGTCAGTCAAATTTTTAGGCATGACACTTCACCGCAAACTTTCATGGAACTTGCACATTGAAAATGTTATTTCAAAATGTGAAAAAAATATAAATATCCTTAGAGCTGTAACTAGAGTCTGGTGGGGTGCTCACCCTTCTACCTTGAGAACCTTATACTTTGCCCTAATTCGCTGTCATCTTGAATACGGGAGCTTTTTAATGGACCCTCTTCCAAACTATCTGTCCTTGAAACTTGACAGACTCCAATACAAATGCCTCAGACTTATCCTAGGAGCAATGAAATCATCTCCAGTAGTTGCTCTACAAGTGGAATGCGTCGATATGCCACTGTCACTCCGTCGGGAGTTTTTAGCCTTCAAATTTATTATCAAAAGAATGTCACACAACCACATCCTCATTGATAAATTACAATTATTACTGAGTCATTGCTTGAATGAGCCTTACTGGAGAAACAGGAAGTACAAATCAGAACAAATCAGAACCTTGAAATGAAATTATGCCTACCGTCTGCTGCATCAATTTTTACAGCAGAGTGCCTAGCCCTCAAAGAGGCATTAAAATACATTGTTGGTAATTCTCTTCCACGTGCTGTCATTTTCACTGACTCGCTCAGTGTTGTATCCCACCTTCGTTCTAAAAATCACACTTCATCAAATAACCATCTCATCCTTGACATTAAAAGATTTCTGTGGGAGGCGAATGAAAAAAATCTAGACATAGTGATATCCTGGATCCCCTCGCATATGGGTATTAGTGGCAATGAGAGAGTGGACGATTTGGCTAGAGACGCTTGCCTCAACGGCTTGTCACCCTACGATTTTATTTTACCAGTTGACGATTGCATCAATTCAGCTAAAATGATATCTTTGGAGAAGTGGAACTACATATATAATAACTCAGTAACTGGCTCTCACTATAGGTCAATTCAAACAAACATTCCATCTAGACCCTGGTTTCTGGACGCCAAACTGCCAAAACTTGATATTACTCTACTTTGCCGACTGAGAATCGGTCACACTGTATTGGCCTCGCACCTGGCTAGAATTAATGTTGTTGACTCTCCGGATTGTGAGTGTGGAGAGGATTCTGAAACGGTCGACCACGTGTTCTTTGGTTGCCCCCTTTTGCCCAACCAAGAATTTATTTTTGAGATAAAAAAAATCTGCTCGACATTTCCTATATCAGTTCACTCCCTTCTCTCTCAAAATTCACCGATTATCAATCGAATTCTCATAAACCATCTTAAGAAATATAGTAAGAACATGTGATGAAAATGAGAAAAATAAGATCGTATGGATGTTACATGAAATATCGTATTATATATGCATAATCTTATATACATTATATAATTCATTCAATTTTGTATCAGTATTTCAATAATTGCATTGCGAAATGGGATAAAAAAAAATATATATATATTTTACTAAGTATCTAACGTTCACTTAAACATATTTTGAAAAACTGTTCCCAGCATGTTATTGTAAACAACTCAATAATATGCTGGTAGGCTGGATTCATGGGAGGGAGCGAAACGGTAGATTCCTACTTTGTATAGCTCTGTCCCACTTCGACCACCGCTGTATATTATGGTATGTACCTACCTATTCTCCGATACCTACATTGGTTTTGACTTGGTTTATTTGCTTGATTTGTGACGAATATGATAAAAGGGTAAATGTATTTGATACTAAGCGTTGTGTTGACGCATATTATTGCATCCTGATTATGTTTTGTGAAGTGTATTTTATTATGAAATTTAGACATGATTCACTCGATTGCGGGTGCATTGCCGTAAAATGAAATAAGAAGAAGAAGAAGAAGAGGAGTCTGGTTTTGAAGAAGCTGGTGAATAGCTGAGAAACCAAATCACCCAATTTGTTCTATCGGAACATAAAAAAATATCTTCAGGTGTATGTGCAGTATGTCCATCCAGGAAAAATAGAAGGACATAAAAGGGTGTAATAGATTCGCAAAGTTACTGTGCAACGAACATTATATATACATATGTCAGGATTGTTTTGCTGAAATACATGTCGAAGATGATGAAAACGTTAAATTTTGTTATCAATTTTAATATATTTTTTTTTTTATTTAGGTTAAGATGAAAATGTTGTTGAAATTCAAGAAATTTTACCAAAGTATATTTTTTTACAATACTAAATATAAATATTTAATAAATGTTACTTTTTCTGATAGTTTATGGTTTATTCTATCCATTAAAAATCATTGCAAATGTGTTTAACCATTATTTGCAAAAAAAAATCAATTTAAGTATGGGCGGCAAAATGCTCCCCACGCGAGCACTCACATTTCACGGAAAGGCGCAACTACTCTAGGGTTAATAAATACCTAAGTATGTAAACAATAATAATAAATGTTATTTAAAGTTTGTACCTCCTCACTAAGAAATTCATCTTCACCAATGTCTAAATTGATTGAGTCTCCTATGTCCATGTTGTTGTCCAATCCATTTATTTCAGATTTACTTCCGTTTTCTTCAATGTTGAGACAAACTTTTTTAGCTGCTGGCTCCTCTTCCTCCACTTCGTCCTTCACCACCATATCCTCAACGCTAACTTCTTCTCCAGCCTCATCTTCTTGCTCTGCATCAGCATTACTACTACCAATAGACGGTCTTTTTGACGGACTTCTCTTTTCACCAATTAAAGGATCAAATAGAAATGTGTCAGGATCTTCACCTTCTTCTCGCAAAGCCTAAAAAATATTGTGACAATTGAACATTTTAATTAATTTCTGCAATACCGAATCAATGACTGTTGTGTTGAAACATGAATATTCAATATTTAGGTTATGAAATGCCACGAGAACAAAAATATATAAAAAAAAAAAACAGGAAACGCATAATGACATACATACAAGACTAGGACCACATTATTTAATGAATTATCAAAAAAAAATAAGTACTAACCTTTTCCAATCTTTCAAGCAGCATGACTTTTACTCCATTTTTGTCTAAATTACGTTTCTCAAGTTCGGTGCGTAAATCGATAACACGCAAATCACTCAACTTACGCCCTTCAGGATCACTCATCACGAATCAACAAATATCCTGAACTAAGAATAATAAAATTAATTCAATCAAAAATATAATATAGCCGTTTCAGCGACGCTTTATTAAAAATTGGCAAAATTAATAAAGAAAATACTGCATAAATTCCACCGTGCCAAGCGAAGAGAACATGGACGAGGCCACAGATCCAAAAATATATGCTGTAGTGATGTGAATTCGGTAACTACCCATTATTAAATACTCGTTACATTTGATTACCAATATTCTTCTTCTAAGTCGGTCCCTCAATGCTGAGGATCGTGACAACCACGACCCCAACCAAGCCATAAGCTCCTCCACCGTGCCCTTTCCTCCGCCTGCCTAAACGCCTCACACATTGTACCTCCTGCAGCATCTCTCACATGATCTGACCATCTTGTGGGTATTCGGCCTCTGCTTCTTCTTCCTTCGACTCCACCAGACAAAATATTTTTTCCAGATTGTCTGGCTCACGTCTTATAATATGTCCGAAAAAGCTTAATATACGTCTCTGACATATTACAGACAGTCGAGTCTTTATCTGGAGCTCAGTCAAGATCGACACATTCGTTCTGTGGGCCGTCCATGGTATGAGTAGCAACTTTCTCCAACACCACATCTCGAAAGCATCTATTCTGTGTCTTTCATTGACTCTTAACGTCCATGTTTCAGCTCCATAAAGGAAAATGGAGAAGACCAGAGTTTCAACCAATCTTTTCTTGGTGGTTTTCGATATACCTCGATCACGCCAAACCCTGTCCAAACGGTTCATGCCTTGCTTGGCCATTTGTATTCTGCGAACTGCGACATATTTCTGGCATGCAGCTACCGGTGCAAGATATTGACGATCCGAGGTACACAAATTCTTGGACCACTTCTAAGTTCTGCAACTCACCCGATCTTTGCAGAGAGCCATTGCGGTCTATGATCATCATCTTGGTCTTGCTCCTGTTTATCTTTAGGCCAAGTGCTTCACTCTCCACTTCTTTACGTCTGAAGGCTACAGCTAGTTCGGCTTCATCTTTGGCCAACAAAGTGGTGTCGTCTGCATATCGCAGATTGGATATATTGTGACCTCCCACTGTTACTCCTCCATTCCAGCCGTCTAGAGCCCTTCTCATAATGTATTCTCCGTATAGATTGAAGAGTTTAGGCGACAGAATGCAACCCTGTCGTACACCCCTTTCTGGCTTAAAAGGTGCTGATAAGGACTCCTCCACTCTTACACGTGAAAACCCGTCCAGGTATAAGTTTTGCACCAATGCTGTTAGATGTGCTGGTAGGTACTCCCATTTCCAACATATTATGTAATCTCGAACATGCGCTTCCAGCTAACACAGTCGAAGGCTTTTGCGAAATCATTAAAGCAAAGCACCATGGGGTTGTTCTATACTCCCTTCTCTTCTCTATCAGCTGTCTCACGTTGAAGATTTGTTCTCGTGTGCCTTTTCCAATCACAAAGCCTGCCTGCTCTTTTGGTATCTGCCAGTTTATGTAGGCTTCTAAACGTTTATTGATTATTACTAATAGAACTTTGCTAGCATGTGACATAAGTGAGATTGTTCTGTAATTCTCACATTTGCGGGTGGATCCTTTCTTGTGTAGAGGGATTAAAATAGATTCTGTCCAATCACTGGGCCATTGACCTGTTCTCCAGACTTTCTGACATATATTATGGATCAATATACCTACGAGTTCAGAAAAAATTGTAACTGTCGGTAATCATCCCCGCTACTTGTTAAGATCGGTAAATTGTTGGTTAAAATACCCGTTACAAGCTCCCGATATTTTATAGAAATGGATTTTAGGAAGATATTTTTACAATTTTTTAAAATACGACGGTGGGAGTGGAAGGTTGGGGATTATAAATTTTGAAGGTATGCAAATTCACCAAATTTTGTTCCTATGTTGTACTTAAAACAAAATAATATATCGATATTTTGTAAAAAAAAAAAAAAAAATATAGAATATACCCATAATAAACGTGTAATAAAAGGAAAATTAATGAAACTAATTATTGTTTACTTTTTTCTTTAAAAAACGATCACATTTTTACATTTTGTTTTAATAATATTAAAAATACACTCAGCTTAATTAATATTTTCCACAATGACATTCGTTTACAGCGTGACCAGATTTGGTAGTTTCCTACTTCCCATACCATTTTGAGAATTTAGTATGTAGTTTTTGAAAATAAAATTTGGTCACATTGTTGACGACCGGTGTGGCGCGGAGGCTAAAACGCACTTGCCTTTGAGTCACGAGGTCCCGGTTTCGATTACCGGCCAGGGCAATATGAAGAATGACCTTTTTCAGATTGTCCTGGGTCTGGGTGTTACATGTATGTATATGTGTTTAGTGCATTGTATATGTGTATTGTCGTGTTAGTACCCATAATACAAGATTCTTTTCTTAATTTGGGACTTGCTCGGTCTGTGTGAATTGTCTATACGTGTTGTGTTATGTTACTGTTCGTTTATGTTTTTATTATTTTGAAGGTATTATTCGGGGATCATTACAGCGTTACCAGACGTACAGTAATTACCGTATTTGTACGGTAATTTCATGTGATTTCATTCCCCGTACGCTAATAATTTTAACAAATTACCGTACGACTAACACATAGACCTACTATTAGATATAGTAGGTCTATGGACTAACATATTGACATAAACAATCATCGGTACAAAGACCCGTTACATTGTAAATAAAGGTACTGTGTGAGAAAAAATTTCGGTTTTCTTAATGAATATTTTAATGAAAAGTATTAGTTATTAAAAGCTTAATGATTCGAAAATAATTTTCGGTACAAATACCGGGTACATTGTAGAAAAAGGTACTGCAAGAAAAATTATTGTTCAAGAAAACCGAGGAGTTTTTGAAATACCTACTTCAAATTTAGTAGTTTTTGGTAGTTTTTGACTTCCCCATTTAGTAGTTTTTGAAAATAAAATCTGGTCACACTGCAAGTAAGGTATTTTGGCAACACAATCTTTATTCCATGGTCATAACCATGGATGTATATAGGTAGGGGATGGAACGTTTATAGTAATTTGTATGAATGACAGCGAAGCCAAAAAGTGAGGAAGGGAAATCGACGGTGGCCATTTTGTATGAAACACTTTATTTAACACAAGCGTATGTAACCCGGCATCGCTCGGGTTTAATTAAATAGAAAACCTTGCAAATACATGGGTTAAAACAACAAAATCTTATTGAAAAAAAAAACGGAGTAAGCACTTACGTGGATAAAAGAAGTAAAAAGCTCTTCCCAATGAGAAAACTTAATTTTTGACTCCCTACATGCCCATAGCTTAGTAACAATAAATAGGTAGGTACCTACATCATAAAAAGCATTGCAAATCTCTAAATGAAAAATCTTGAAGTTTGATACCTCACATGCCCATATTTAGGTAAAAAAAATAGGTAGGTACCTACATCGAAAAAAGTGCTGAAAAACTCTTCCCAATGAAAAATCATGAAGTTTGATACCTCACATGCCCATACTTAGGTAAAAAAAATAGGTAGGTACCTACATCGAAAAAAGTGCTGAAAAACTCTTCCCAATGAAAAATCATGAAGTTTGATACCTCACATGCCCATACTTAGGTAAAAAAAATAGGTAGGTACCTACATCGAAAAAAGTGCTGAAAAACTCTTCCCAATGAAAAATCATGAAGTTTGATACCTCACATGCCCATATTTAGTTAAAAAAAATAGGTAGGTGCCAACATCGAAAAAAGTGCTAAAAACCTCTTCCCATTGAAAAATCTTGAAGTTTGACACCTCAGATGTTCACATTTATGTAAAAAAATAATAAGTAGGCACCTACATGGAAAAAAAAGTACTAAAAACCTCGTCCCGATGAAAAAGCTTGAAGTTAAAAAATTCCACATATTGGTAGGTACCTACATGGAAAAAGTGCTAAAAACCTCTTCCAAATGAAAAATATGTGAGCTCGACACCTCGAAAGCTCATATTTTATTTAGAAAAATAGGCGGGTACCTACGTGCAAAAACTACTAAAAACCTCATCTTAATGTAAAAACTCGAAGATTGTCATCCCAAATTTCTATAAGAAAAAAAGGGTATACATCCCTTTTCGTGAAAAAATTGTAGTCACATAAATGTTAAAATATTATAATTGTCCACATTCGAATTTGTATTTTTGGTTTGCAGTGCATAAATGGGTATTTGCTATGAAATTAAAAAAAGTCAAGAATAAATTGTCATATAAGTATTTACTCTTTATTCCCAAAAAACCTTAAAAATGGATTATCTGCATCCTTCAATATTTCAGAATATTATACTATTAAATATTTCATAATTTATGTAAAAAATATTAGGTGAAAATAAATAGGTTCCCACTCATTGAAAATCATTTAACATTGTTTATGGATTTTATAGGTAAAACTATTATTATTCTACAGTATAGTTTTCTATGGTTTCATAATGTCTTCCATTATGAAAATAGCCCAATATGTCAAAAATATGCAATTTTTATTCACGTAATTCAAGAGCTTTTCTCATTAGCAAACACGATATTTTATTACGAAAATAAACCCTAAATATTTAGTTTCAGAATTGTTGTATTTATTGTTACATCCATTTTGATATTAATTCAATACAATGAAAAATGTTTGACTGTGAATATTGCTATTTACTAAATCTTGCATTAATTTTACATACATTTTGTTGCTAATTTTGTGACATGGTCGCATTAAAATATCTTTATCAATACGTAAGATATTTAAAATGTTTTTAGCCTTAAACCTGCCCAGAAGATGAGACCTTGTATAGAGTGTATTATTTTACTTCGGTCTTTCCTAATTTCTGAGTCCATTAAGGACATACGTACATACATACATACATACATACATACGAACGGACTCAAATATTTATGTGTGGATTTGTATGGGCAATGTATGGAGATTATTCACACAGTATCAGAAAACATTATATTTACTTCTTAAAATAATTACAATGCCACATAACTTAATGTTTTCATATATTTGATGAAATAGGGAATAGGATGAGTTAATAAAATTGAGTAATTCATTTCAAAATCATTCAGTATTTATTTTTAAACATTGTTTTCATATACACACAATATGGAGAGAATGAATGACAATTGAAGGAAAATATAAAAAAAAATGTACAGAAATTATAGCTAGAAATAAAAACAAATTTTGATAGTTTTATTGAATATATAAAAATAAACAGGAGAAACTGAGTGATTTATAATAATAACAAAATGCATTGTAATTAACATACAACAAACTCAAAGCCCTCTGAAGAGCACTAACTTGTTGAGTGACTGGATGTATGCTATGGTAGGTTGAAGACATGTTGCACAGGTGGATTGATGTACGAACTCACATCTATCCTGTCAACTGTTGGTATTATATTGTCAACTGGAGGTATTGAATATTCAGCTACTGGCACCGAACTCTCAATTGCTGATGTTGTACTCTCAATTGCAGACAATATTCTGCGATCTTTCTCTGAAACATAAAAAAATACCATATAAGTACTTGTATACGCTGATCCACAATAGAAATCCACAATGAGCGACATAAATCAACCAACATTTTAAATTAATTCTACACAATTTTATAATAATGTACATAATATTATTTAGAATAGCTTCACAAAACTCTTGAAAATATTTTGCTATGCAGGTTGTATTGTGAGTGTGGCAAGAGTTATTATTTTACACATGTATTATGTAATTAGAGATAAATAACTCCAAGATGACACGGTCCAGGTTTGCAAGGACAGGTGCATGTTATTTCACAGCGTATCTATGATGATCAATGTGTGGCTTTATGTCATCTCTACACACATTCTCTATCTCTAAGCACAAGAGAAGCTGTGTTACGGAGTAAAGATTAGATATATCTAAATGAATAATATAAAACATACTAACTTGCAAATGAACGGGAAACTCAGGATATTTCGTAAGAATGACGTTTTTCTCCAACCTCGCAGAAAAACGAGATGTTTTTGAACACAAAACAATACGTTTACTTGGTGTCAAATATTGGATAATGTCCAGTTTCTCCTTTCTGGATCCTTTGGAAAACTACAAAAAATGATTTTGTTTATAAACATGCTATAATATCATTAACCTGATCAGATTTGTATGCATGAAACATTTCATTCTAACGGGTAAAAAAACCAAACATCAGATTGTAGGTTCTTTGTATTGTCAGATGACAGAATGGAAAACAAGTTACATGTGTACATATAGGAGAATAAGGACAGATAATTACATAGAACGTTTATAACATTATTATGATCATTTATAAGTATACGAATTATAATATAAACGACTTTAAAATCGCAATATATATTAAGATAAAAACTACAATACAAAACAACTTACCGAAAATATGACAATCCTGTTTCCTGCGAAAGTTGGATTGGATTTATAACCACAAGTACCACAACCATTTATAGCGCACATCACCATGTTAATCATAAGTCCTATTCTTCTAGATATAAAAACAAAAACTGATATGAAAAATTCAACTGATGTGCAAAAACTTGATACATTTTTAAAACAACTAAACATACAAGGGTTGGTTCACGGGAACATAAATGTCACTCGATGTCGAGCTACCTGAACGACCATGAAGTTGCAGTGAGTGGTGAATATAACCCTGGATAATCGTGAATAACTTAGAGCGTTTTTATGACCCAAATGTCATCGTAATGGCGCCATTATTTGTTACGTCTTGTTTTTATTATTATTTTATATTGCTTTTATAACTTTTAAAATTATTTTTGTTATTTTGGATTCACTTGTTGTTATAATTTCTTAAATTTGTCAACGTGTAAAAGACGTAAACTATACTACTACTACTACTACTACTATACCATCACGGCATATCCCACAAGTGGGGTAACCAGCAGACCAGCTGCATGTAAGAAACATTCAAGCTGTCCTCTTCGTGCCAATATAAAATCAAGATATTCAGGATGGGTGGCAAACCTCATCGCTGAATTTAAGATGTATCTACAATGTCTTAATTTTTTCGAATACCTGCCTTTTACAGGACACTCGAAAACTTAAGGAGAAGAGTGGGAGACCAATTCTTTACCGGGTGCTCCACATATTGTGTGCTATCTTCAATTTATTTTCTACCAATAAGGTAATTGATTGAAAGTTTAAATATTCTTGCCATATTTATTGAATGTAATAAATATGAAATGAAGTAAAAAATATTCAACAATTATTGTATCAATTGTATCAATTGTATCAATTATTTACCCAAATAAAAAACTGAAATTCATGCCAATATTGTCGATGAAATAACTAAAATATCGTCTTTAAATTCAAACCATTATAGATAAATTATTCACATTTCAATTCCAAAAAGTAAACAGAAACATTATGTATAAAACCCACAAACTCTCACTTCAAAGCGGAGTGTGTTGTGATTAACATAACACTTCTGAGCAAGAGATGAAAACCAATTTCTGGCACCCTATTGTATAGAAAAATCAATGTATGCTGGAATTCTTTTTTGTTAGTTTTTAAATCTCTCTCATACTTACTCATTGGATGTTCAAGTTTGTGTATTAAATGCTGAATTGCATAGAGACAATTCAATTCTAATTCAGGATTGTGTTTGTCTCCGATGAATGTGACTAAAAGTGGGTTGTATGTGTTTAATCGCTGTTTGGCTTGAACATAGTCAAATCTCGGTTTTGCATTTTCTGTTGGAACTAGTACATATTTATACACAGCCTCAGTCAGAGCTCTGATGAACCAGATTTCCTCTGGATTCTCAATAACATTCTTGATCCATTCTTCAATTTGACGTAAACTATAAATATATTTAAATAAATATATTTATAGTTTAATATATTTAAATATATTTAAATTTAAAATGAGTTCGTCGGTAGCCTGGAGGTAGAGTCTCGGCCTCCAGAACAAGGGGTCCGAGGTTCGATCCCAGGTGCTGGCAAACTCCCCTTTCACGGCACAAGCTTTTAGCTTAGTGTGAAAGGTGTATAAGGTTGTATTTGGGTTTATTACAAAACCCAGATATATCCTTTTTAAAAAAAAAAAAAAAATTTATTATTATTTGACTGGCGCCTTTTTATAGTAGCATTCAAGTTCTTTTGTGTTTCTTTTAAATGATAAAAATATTTTTGTCTCTAACGAAGGAATAAATTATTTTAATAGGTATCTTTAAATTAACAGTTAAAGTAATAACTACTTGATTAGTTTATAACTAATTGCTTTATACTTTTTTTTTAATTATGCCATTATCTAACTTTCTGAGCTTGTATACTTCACAAATACTTGTTACAAGTTTATATCCTAAATCTATCCAAACAAATTCACTGAATCAGCGTCAGAAAGTATACATGACAATTACGCAGAAATCGAGTATATTTTCTGAGATATATTTTGTTACACATTTTGAAAACATACAGTGCAAGAACACTATGAATGCGTACTGGCATTGTATAGGTACTTTCAAAATATGCGTCGTCACTCGGTGACTGTCTGAACGCAGCCCAAATGCGATGTACCGAACAAAATTTGTTTCATACAAAATGCCCGCCGTTCCCCTCCCCGCGCAGCTACAAAATATTTACCAAAGTGTCTGTCCATTACTCTATTTAGGTCCATGGTCATAACTCATAACCTCATAACGTCAGTATATTTATTCCATAGAATAATAAATATACTAAAATTTATTCATTAATATTGTTCTATCCATACTCCATAAAGTATAATAATATTATATTAAAAGTTCTATCGTAGTTTCGCGACACTCAGTTTATAAATACTAAAATAGTTTCACTTTTTCTGAAGTAAAGTATCACAATTTGAAATGTAATTTTTTAATTCTCTGTTCGTTTTCAATATTTTTTCCAATTACTGATAACTTAAACAAATGATGAACATACAAGGAGTTAACATGGGCCAAGGTGTTGGCATGCAGATGGGTGGAGTGCCAGGAGGTATGATGCAGCAAGTCTCTCCACAACAAATGCAAGTGCAACAGTCCATGCAAGGACAATCACAACAGGCTTTGGAGAAACTCGATAATATATCAAAAGTTAAATCTCTAGTTTTGCCATTACGAGAATCTTTAGCTGTGAGTAACTCTCCTTAATAAATATGAAGTAATCCCAATATCAAGATAAAAATCATGTATTTACTTTTTTATAATTTAGGTATTGGAATATAAGTCTGGGTTAGTTGACAGTAATCATAATCCAGGTATAAATTTGTAATCTGTGGGTATATATGCAAAACATTTTTACATCATGAAAAATATTACAAAATTATAGCAATAAAATAATTATGCTATAAATAATCTTCTCTTAGTGCACAGACTTGTTATTGTATTATATTTATGTCTTGTATATGTCACAGATGTTTTGAAGAATCCGTCTGTTTACATGGTGTGGAACATTTAGAAACGGCAGGCGTATTATAAAATGACAAATATGTTTCATTCCATTTACGTTGGGTCTCCGTTTTTATTGTCATCACTGTCTATTTATCTGCATCCCAGGTAGCACAGATAGCTATATAACTACTCACTTTTAGACCTATTTGAAACTCTTTGCGTATTAAGACTCTTTTAAAGGTACACTGGTGATCATACAGCTGCATAATAGCTGTCAGTGATACTTAAACAGGTTAGGCTGTTTAAGAGCTGCATTAAGGCTGATTAAGACCGACAAAAATGACTCTATTCAACTTTCAACATTTTCTAGTGCCTTAATCGTAATAAGGACTGTTTGGTGAATTAAATTACGCCAAATGCTGTATAAGAAGGTATTTGTAAACTCCTATTACACTGACTTATTAAGGGGGCAAGTGTTATTACTATTATGAAGTGAATAGCTGTATAATAAATGATATGTGGCCCGTATTACAGCTTAAAGCTGCATGCAGTTTACATGTGTAATTTTATTCAGTTTTTTGTTGATTAACAGTACACGAGTGAGAGAGAGTGAACTATTAGACAGCCTTTTGCAGAATATAAGAGTTTTAACTATTCACGTCGCTGTTTAACATGAATCCACCATTTTATTTTATAACCTATAAATATTCTGATTTATTTCTCAACTTTTATGATGTTTTGTGTATGAATTAAGAATTAATTGCATTGGTTTTTACTTCCTAATATCATAATAATAATTTTTGATCTTATAATTCTTTTCAAAGCACTAAAAATTATTTTGTCAAGTTTTCATCACAGCTTATATTTATATCACAAAACTAATTAAAAACAGAATATTTTTGTGGCGCAATAAAATTTTCTTAGATAATATATATGTATAATGTCAGTAAAATTACGTTCCCATTAATTTTTCTTTCTTTCTTTCTCCTACTTATACCAGGTAATATAAAAATATTATCCACCATTTATATTTTATACTTAATCAAATTCACTCCACGAAGCATAAGTGTTTGCAATAAATTGGCAGCTAGAGGTTGCTTAAATGTTCTATATGTTCACTTGATTTTACACATATCACAAACAGCTTTTCCCGGATTAAAATATGAATTAGAGCGTACATGTGAGATATTTTCTGAAAAAAGAGTAAAATGTGATCTCTTAGTCAGTCGATATTCAGCGCATAGTACTGTCGTTACCCTTTACAACACTGTTATATTGCTGCTACACAGCTCTTAAGCAGCTATGTGAACTTAAGGCTGAATAATTTGTGCCCATTTAAGAGCTATAAGAGCTGTATACGGCCCTATACAGCCCTTATGCAGCTTTTTCGTTCAGCTTTGAGCGTGATGGGAATCCGTTATTCCGCTGATAAGCAGCTTCTTTGTGCTACCTGCCCAGGTTCATGTACAAGAGTATAAATGTAATGCAAAATTGTCAAATATTTATTTTAAAATTGTACATACATACATACCATTATGCCACTTCCCTCGCGGGGTAGGCAGAAAGGATCGAGCGCCACTTCCTTCTATCCTTGCATGTACATCTTTCGCTTCCGTCGCTGTCATACAATTCCTCACGCATGCTCTCCTGTTCAATGTGCTCAACACATGACCGTCCTGTAGGATTTGGTTTAAAAGATCTTGCCATTTAATCCTCGGACGTCCACGTCTCCGAGCACCGTTTCTCTCAGCCAAATATTATAATTGAATATTTAATAAAAACATTTTTATGACATGTAGAACAATTTCCAGTATCATTATACAATTCATTTCCTCATACTTTAATTAAGAATGTATTCTAACTATTTTTGATTCCTAAAAATTAGCTATATACAGAAGGTCGTATTTAATTTAGCAGTAGGTATTGTTATTAAAAAATAAAAAAATAATTTGCAAGAGTTTAAAATTACAAAATTAGTTGAGACAGGTCATAATTGCTTTACATTGAAGGAGACCCACCGACCACCCGGATAGTGCAGAAGTCTGGGGACTTCCATTTATCCGAATTCTACACTACACAAATTTTGTCCATACCGGAGGTGCCATAGTGGGCAGCCTGAGGGGCTGGCCGGCCAAAAACCTCCATGTGTGGAATCTTTTGACTACACTCCTTCGATGTCCCTCTAGCCGAGAGAAGCAAATACATTCACACTATAAAACTAACAATATATTTACAAAGGCATTTCCTTAACCTAGAAAAACAAATCAATATTCAAATAAAATAGAAATAAAAAACAACAAATAAAAATTTAAGAAAACAAAGAGAAAATAAAAATGAGCAGAGAGCCGAGTTGAGGTGTCCGTAAACTTCTTATGGTATTCATGCCGGTGAACCCGAGAATATTATGTTTATTCAATTGACTGATACTTTGTATTCCTATGAAGGTCATCCTGATTTAAGCCAGCTTTATGTTTATTATTACTCCTGTAGAAAGAGTCTTCATTTGTTTCCTACTAGGAGATTGATGAAATTCTATTGTTGTATATGACACCAGTATTTCTGCCACAACACAGCCCTATGGCTAGTGTGTATTAGATTTGTTTCCCCCTTTTCACATTTATACAATAATTATGTAAATTTTTCAGGCTACATTAAAGTCAGCTGCACAAGTACTTCATCAAAATCATTTAGTGGATGTTGGCTCCCAGTAAGTAATAACTTTACTAATTGCTCTTAATAATAATAAACTTTATTGTACAAAATATTTCATCAAAAATAATTAGATTACAACTAACCCAAGTAATAATATTAGCTTAATGCATATTATTTATTATCTAGTAATACACATGATTGTCAATATTAATATGGTATAGTTCATGCTGTGGCTATATTATTATTATTATAAGCTATCAGAAGGCAGCTAGAGCTGATGTACCTACTTGATATCTACACTTTATACTGTCAAGCTTTCTTGAATAAATTGGTTTTCCTTACAACAACTATGTAATGCATCAGGCTCTATCTATTCCACTCATCCACAACTCGATGCTGGCTTTGTATACACACCATCACGGTATCTCCCACAAGTGACACATCCAGTAAACCAATTGCTTGTCATCAACATAAAGGTTGGCTATTTTATTTACTAGTGTAATTCTATTATGTATAGTTTTTTAATGTTTTTATAGGAAAGCACTTTCGTCACCTACTCCGCGCTTTGATAAAACAATGGAAGAATTTTACTCCATATGTGATCAGATAGAACTACATCTGGTGAGCTCTTTATATAAATACTTAGACAATAGAGTTAAGAGCTGCTAAACTAATGTATGTTTCTTTATCTATTTCCTCCCTTTGTATATATATAGACAGATTTTTTTGTCTCATTCATCCTCTGTATTTGCAAAGAGAAGAAAAAAGGATGGAAATTAACATTGGTTTGATAGTTCAGTTATCTATATATACATATATATATATATATATATATAAAAGAAAGTGGTGTTAGTTACACCATTTATAACTCAAGAATGGATGTACCGATTTGAATGATCTCTGATTTGTTGGATTCTTCTATGCCCCGAATAGCCGATAGGCTATTAAAATATCTTACAAATTCACGGGAAGAAAAATTATGTAGAAAATTATTTACGGCATACATTTTTTTTTTATTTATTTATTTATTCTTTACTGTACATTGATAAAATACAATTACAAAAAAAAAAAAATACATACATACATTTTAAATTTCAATAAAAATTGCAATAGGTATAGAGAATTATACAAAATCAACAATGATGTTTTTTTTATAGATTGGCCTATTTATAGAATATTTTTTGTTTATATTTTCAAATTAGAATCGTTATTCATAAAATTTAACATCAGATCTGTGTTTCTGAAATTTCAATTTTGGAAAAATCATTTATAAATTTAAAATGAATAGGTATCTACCTAAAAATATAAATTAGTACCTACATAATTATATTACGTACAACAGATAGTTTATAAACAAATCTGAGTTAAGTATAATTGTTCAATATAAATGAATTTTATTTTATTACACTATACAATGACACACTTGGACAATTACGGGAGTTTCATTGATTCTTAGGCAGTACAAAGTTCGCTGGGTTAGGTAGTTATTGTTATACCGAGATAATGGCAGTAAATAAATATCATTGTTGCATATTCAAAAAGAGGTATGTGTGAACTTTTTTATTTAGGCATTCTCTTTAAAAACTGTTCATTAGGGCATTAAAATTGTTGTTTGAACTTTTTATTGGCATGTGATATTATTCTTTAAGTATTGATTTTTAATATTTGATACTAAGAATCACTTAATAAAATGATTACGGTATCATTAAAAGCAGCTTGTTCTAGAAATGTCAAAATATTTATAAATTCACATACCCCTTTTTGAATATGCGACGATAATATACCAATATACATATTATAGATTTGTTTTTTTTTAATTATTCAGAAAACTTCAATAGCTTGTCTCCAACAAGCTAGTTGGGCTTCTCAGCAATTGCCTCTGAATGTGATGCCGTCTCGCACAGACCCGACTCCCCCTGCATCACCGCCTTTATCTCCAGCACTCAACTATCCTCAGTTCTTAGCTACAGCTCGACAGCAAGTTGCATATGCCAAAGAAATACATGATACTTTAATAGCTGCAGCACAAAATATATCCCCTACTGAATGAAATGTCAGCGTCACCAGAGAGGAGCATTGAAGAAAGAGAAGGGACAGATTTTATGGATAAATGAATTAATATAAAGTTTCTCAAACTGGGTACATCTTTGTAATTTACCAATCATCTTTATATGAAACATTCAATAGAACATGATATTATGTTTGTATTACATAATTACTAATGAATACTTATTTAAAAATAATATAACACTAAAGGCTACATACCCCAAGTAAAAATCCAATATGTTCTTTATTCACAAATAAAATGGAAATGATTCATGCTTTGTGTTATGTATGGGCAAGGTTAAAACAGTTAAACCAGTTTACTCTGATTTTAATCTGCATTACAAAAAATAACATAAGATGTTTGGGCATATTTTATGATTTGATATTTAGTTTTGTGTATTTTTAATTAAATTAATTAAAAATATTACTTTTACATCACTTTATTACTATTAAATTTAAATTTTAAAAATAAATCTTCACTCTTCGCCCCATATAAAGTTCCATTGTCTACACCAGTGTTCCGCAAACTTTTTTTGTTCAAGGTACACCTATCAAATTAAAAATTTTCAGAGGTACACCAAAGAAAAAAGCAATGACTATTTAATATTTATTTACTACTAAAATCAATATACCTAATATGAAAAGATGTTTAGTGAGAAATGTGAGCCTGTTTAACTGAGCACAGGCGATCAAAATTTGGAGCAATCGTTGATAAGACTGCTCTCATCTCTTCATTGATCGTCCTCAGGTGCTCTCTTTTTATCGATTTAATAGTAGTGAGAGTTGAAAATCCCAATTCGCATAAGTAGGTTGTTGCAAATGGTAATAGAATTGCAACAGCACGCTTTGAAAGCAATGGATACTCATTTTTTATATGCAGCCAAAAATGTGCTACCTCTACTGCGGAAAATTTTAGTTTTAATGTCCGATCAGTTTTTAACTCCATGAATTCTTCCTGCTCGTTTATCAGTATGTGTCCAAGGGAAATGTTATCCGAGAATGGATTCCGTACCCAGTCCATAGGTTGCAGGTCACACTTAGGAAAATAACAGTTCATTTTTTCTGCTAATAGCACCAAGTGTTTCACTATCAAAGTCTGCACTTTTTTTTTGAATCGGCAGGCATGGTATTTGGAGACATTTCATTACTATCATTGACAGCGTGGCTGTTCCATAACACCAACTTAGCGCGAAAGTTTTCAGTTTTATCCGAAGACGTTAAAATATTAGAATTCCTGCCTTGCATTTTTCTGTTGAGCTCATTTAAATGAGCGAATATGTCCACCAGATATGCAAGTTTTAGTATCCATTCTTCTTTTTTAAACACAAGCAAAATCTGAACTCTGTGCCTCCAAAAACGACTGGGTCTTATTTTTTAGCTCGTAAATCCGAGATAGCACTTTTCCGCGAGAAAGCCATCATACTTCTGTATGAAACAGAAGTGACTGATGATCTGCTCCCATTTCCTGACACACTGCATTAAACAGACGAGAGTTTAGCGGTCGCGACTTGATGTAATTGACAAATTTAATAACTTCTTGTAGGACAGACAACAATTCATCAGGCAGAGACTTCGTCATCAGTGCTTCCCTGTGTAAAAAACAATGTACATTTTTAATATTAGGGTTTTTTTCAGAAGCCCTAGTTACAAATCCCCTAATTTTTTCCGTCATAGCTGCTGCTCCGTCTGTACAAATGCTTATACAGTTGTGCCATTCCAAATTATGGTCACTGAAGTACTGGTCTGTTACTTTGAATATTTCTTCTCCTGGTGTATAACTCGGGAGTGGCAGACAAAATAAAAACTCCTCTTTTATTTCACATCCGTCAGTGTACCTTACATTTGATATGAGATGCGCGTGACTGCGGATATCAGTAGACTCGTCGATTTGTATTGCAAAAAAGTTTTTAGGTGTATTATCTTAACAAAACCTTGACTTTTTTCCGCAGCACACCAACTAATGACCACGATACACCAGTGTGCCGCGGCACACGCTTTGCGGAACACCGGTCTACACAACACTTTAGTAAAACAAAATGTAAAAATTTTATTATATTATCAGAAAAGAAAGTGTCATTATTAATAAAACTATTAACAAGTTCTTAAATTTTCTTTTTGTTACATATTTATTATCACCAAAATTATTATGTCCAATATTTTAGTTTTTTATCAGTGCCATTAATATTTTTGTTAACTAATTACTTTTATTATTTTGTAAAAAAAAGAGCATTTTTCTTGTATTTTTGTATGCTAGCAACCTTTGCTCCTTCATTTAAATAGAAATGCCATGTAAGTGAAAATAAGATCCAAAAAGTTAATTTAAAGGAAATAAAGTTATATTAGTGCATGTTTAGTAGATATATCACTCAAATTAAAACTAAGATGACACTAATAACTTACTAACCCCTATTCTATTTCATTTTTAGTGTGCACTTACTAAAATAGGAACGTTCCAATTTTAGTAAGTGCACACTGGTATTCTATGAACTCTAAAATATAATACAAAATACGAATTTTAGTTCAAGTGACCTTAATTATTAAATATAGGAACATTCTTATTTTAGTTTGAATCAATATAGTATAGGGGGTAATATCTATATAAATAAAAATGAGTTGACCATGTATGTTCCCCCATAACTTGAGAATGGCTGAACCGAATTGGTTGATTATTTTTTTGCTGTGTTCGTAGTTATCAGGAGACGGTTTGAATGATTTTTTTTTTTTGAAAATCCAACGGAAAAGTCGGAAATTTGGATTGTATTTTTGTATGAAAGTGACATTTGTACGACAGTTCCGCTATCAAGTGTTGCCATAATGATTTTTTTAAAGTGTTTTGTCCACCATCAACAACTTTTTTGTTGTTGTGTTCAATAAAACAATAGGGAACAAAATCAACAGAAGTTTTTTCATAGATTGGCCTATTTATAGAATAATTTTTGTATAAATCTTCAAATTAGAATCGTTATCCATACAACTCCAAATCTGTGGTTCTGCAGTTTCAATTTTGAAAAAATCATGGTAAGATTTTTATAAATTTAAAATGAATAGGTATCTTACCTAAAAAAAAAATACCTACATAATTATATTACGTACAGCTAATCAAATAAAATTGTTCAACATTAAAGAATTTTATTTTTTTACACTATACGATGGCACACTTGGACAATTACGGGAGTTGTAAAGAGATTAAAAATAATATATAATATCATTCATTGATTGTTAGGCGGTACGAAGTTCATTGGGCCAGCTAGTTTATTATAAAAATTACAAATAAATTGTGCATAAATTTTCAAGTAAAAACAAATGAAATGCCTTTTTCGTGATGCATACTACATTTAGGAAGACAACAATAATTTATGTTACAGTATCGGATATTTCGTGATGCATACTACGTTTAGGAAGACAACAATAATTTATGTTACAGTATCGGATATTTCGTGATGCATACTACATTTAGGAAGACAACAATAATTTATGTTACAGTATCGGATATTTCCGTAAAAGTACCAGATAATGATTTGAGTAAATATTCTTTAAAAAAAAAGGAGTTTTTGAAATATTTCAAATTCCTATACAATCTCCAAAATTTAGCGACAGGGGGGTAGAAAGCAGGAGGTCCACTGGAATCAGAAAAATTTTGAAAGTGGTCTGTGAGAAAAAAAAGTTTGGGAACCTCTGCTCTAATGGAACGGTAGCGATATGTCGAGTTATTCCGAAAAAACAGGCAACCATTTGCTTCAAAGTGCTTCGTGTGCGAGCAACTTTTCTTGGATTTGGCTCGCCTTGAAAGACCCATACAGTCGATTGTTGTTTAGTTTCGGGTTCATATGCATAGATCTTTGATTCGTCGTCTGTCATGATCTTATGGACGTCTTTTGAAGCACCATGATTGAATTATTTCATCATTTGTTTCCAACAATCAACACAAACCTTTTTTGAGCGATTGCCAAACTATGCAGTGACCAACGCGAAACAACCTCTTTGACGGCCAAATGTTCATGCAATATTGAATGTATTCTAGTGGAACTAATGCCCAAGCATACCTCATGTTCACGATTTAATTCCATTTTTTTAATAAAGTAAATTTTTCAAGTATGTGTAATTAACAGAAATATCACTTATGACAAAATGTTCGTTTACCATAAATTTCAAACTTTACGATGACAATGTCAGATTTGACATGTTCACACTGGTTTTGTCATATCTCAAAACTCAAGTAGCAACCCTCGTATTGATATTGATACATTGTAAGGAGGGATAGAGACCTTCAAAGGGTGACGTCACAGAAAAATGTTTGGAGGGCAAGTCCCAACACAACGGAACAAAAACAAAATTAACAAAAAGTGTTTACCAACATGACCATAATTTATTATTGTTCAAAGATTAACGTAACATTAAATAATATGCTTACCGTAAAAGGTAATAAGGTACTTATATATTTCCATAAAAGAATAAAACGTACCACGTGAAAGAAAAAACTTGAAGTGGTATCTCTTTCTAACTGCGTAGTTCTGACTATGCGTGAAAAAGAGATAAAGTACCATAAGTCATGCTATCGCAGATAGTAAATTATTTCAAAGAAGAGTGTTGTTATGTACTAAATCCTTCCAACTGTTTGGGTTGCAAAATCACTCAATATTGGGTGGAATGCTTAAAGAATACCTAATAATAAAAAAAAAATGGCAGTGTCGTTTTTGTTTGTGTTCAGTTCTCTTATGGCATAACATCCTATAAGGATGGTTTGCGCAATTTGACTTTCAACTGTCATGACAGTCGAACATGTTTTACGGTTTGACCTCCAAGCAAAAGCAAATCCATAGGCAAACCACATGACCTTTAACGGTCTATAAAAAAATCATTTCAGTTCTGTTAAGAACTATGAATGTCAGTGAATGCGTGATCTATGGTATGAAAGTAAGTTCTATGGGGGAGAAATGTGATTGCTAGCGTGGGTATGAAAATTCAAATCATGTGTATAGAATAAAGAATAACTAAATAAAACATTATAAGAACTATTGTGTGTTTATATTTATTATTCATCTGTGTGTTCAAGGCCATTACAGTTCATATGTAAATTTTGTATGCAAAAGACAGTGGACTGCAGTATTATTGCGTATTCATTTATGTTGAGCCTTGCCCTTATAATGTTAATATCTGGTCACCCTGTGCAACAATATGTATATTGGTGAACGTTGCCATGGTCGACAAAATGAGAGTGTTGAAACATAACATCTTTTCGATGAATCCAAACTGCATATTTGGGTGACGGGCCAAGTTTCGTACTATATGCAAAGGCACGAGTCAAGTCTGTCTGACTGTACACAGTGTAATACTTCAAAGTAAGACTTCACCTCATATTATCTCCTGCGTAAAATCATATCCTTTGTTCATTTCAGATGAAAATTTGAATGTATCACAATAGGAATGATTTAATCCAAAGATTTTTAACACTGGACTTATTTGTTATGAATTATTTTTTAATAATTTGTTCCTGGTTCTTTTGCTGAATTTGTTTAACTCGAATATATTTTATCTTATTTTATTAAACATATGAATTACTTATACCGAAAATAAACACTAATAAAATTCACCAAGTATCAAAATTATTTATTGTTTT
The DNA here is from genome assembly GCA_947579605.1 of Athripsodes cinereus. NCBI lineage: Eukaryota > Metazoa > Arthropoda > Insecta > Trichoptera > Leptoceridae > Athripsodes > Athripsodes cinereus. The sequence goes on along the minus strand of OX388308.1, from coordinate 8,752,738 downwards.
CATATGACATTTTATTATGAGGTACCTATTTATGAGAGTGTATTCATTTGCACTGCACTTATCTGCTATACGAGAGTATAATAACACATACAGGTATGTACTTTGACACTCACACATGTAATATAATAGTATATATCAATTCATTTTCGCTACCTTTTTAAAGAATGTCTGGATAGTTCAAATACTTTACATAATATATGTATATAGATATATATTTAAAAAAGATATACCTGGGTTTTGTTTTAAACCCAAATACAACCTTATACACGTTTCACAGTAAGCTCAAAGCTTGTGTCCTGAAAGGGGAGATTGCTGGCACCTGGTATCTGTTGTTGTTGTTGTGTTGGCTTATATATATGTTGGCATCCATTTGACTTGAATATAACATTATTAAAACTATTTAGTGTTAATACTCCTCCGTAACTATAGCTTTATATTACGTTATCACTTGCCATTTAAGTCTTCATGTTAAATATTTTGATGTCGTGAGTATGTTCAGAAATGCATCTAAAAAAATATTAACAATAAATTAAAGTTATCTGAATTTCATTCACAGCTGAATAAAAAAATGTTAATTCCAAGTTATGATGACATGTAGATTCTATGTTTAATTTTTTGGGAAAACGGGCGCTTTAGTCCATTTGACATAACCATGGTAAAGTTTGTCATTATTGACAATATGTCTTGTAACAGAATTAAATATCATAAGAGTGCATCAATCTAAAAGTTCTCTGTATTAATAATGCAATCGAGTAAAATTCGACTGCTTAAGGTCTTTCAAAATTGTTTATAGTTCCAGAAAACTGATGAAGTGGTGAAATAATGTGATAATGCAACATATTGTGATATCGAAGCATCCCTACACAGTTGCAATGACTCATGTGTGATAACATGTGAAAGTTCTCTCCTCTCTGGAATAAGGCGCTATAGAATACCTATATATTTTCCAAGATCACCTTTTTTATTGCGATAGACTTATTATCCCATATTTGATCTTCCAGTGTAATAAAAAAATTAAAAAAAAGTACCTAAATTAACCTTCTCTTTGAATGCTAACTACACAGTCAGTCGAATAAGGAACTATATGCAAGAATAAAAATCCTTTTACGTTGGTAGAACATGTTAACCCTATAAGAATAATATATTTATATGTATGTTTCATGTATTAGATATAAACATACAAAATATGTGATGTGGACTGAATGAATACCCAAACATCCATCAAACAAATCATTTCAAATTATTTGGGCAATGAGCTCAGGAAAGTAATAAAAAAGTATTTTAAGCCGAGCCGAGTAGAGCATTTAGTTGCTTATGGAGGGAGTATTTTAATGTGTTCAGTGTTGTTTGTCATTGTAATATCTTAGAAATATATTATTATTTTTCAAATAAAAAAAATAAAACATGGTTGATAGTCATAACAATAATGAAAAAAATGATATATATTATAAATAGTAGTCCTGCTCATTACTTTCAGTCAGCATTATTAAACAATGTGTATCGCAATGTTTAAATTTCATTTTCGTAGACTGAAATGAAATGTAACTCAGAAATCAAATTTAACTCAGAATTTTCGAGTTGTTTTCTCTATAATTTATTTGTTTATTTCAATAATCTGTTTTGAGCACTGTCCAAAAGTATGTATAGTATGTAGGTATCCCTGGATATAAAAGTATGTATAATATGTAGGTATCCCTGGATATAAAATTATGTATAATATGTAGGTATCCCTGGATATACGAGGGCGGTCCGATAAGTACTTAGCCTCTTCGCCCGGTGGCATCACTATCACAAGAAAAATATACCATCGTGTAGTGCATTCTTGTAGACAGCTACTATCAAAATTTTAGCCGAATTGGACTTATGGTTTTGTTTTGACCGCGTGTGGAAGCGGGCGGGTCCACGGATTTTCAAAAAATGGAAAAAGAGCAATATCGGTCGGTGATTCGATTCTTGTTTTTGGAAGGGAAATCGCGCAGCGAAATCAAAGACCGCTTGGAAGCTGTGTACGGTGACTCTTGTTCTTTGATAACGATCGTCAAAAATTGGTTTAAGAGTTTCGACATGGTCGTACGTCGGTTTTTGACGAGTCACGCCCAAGTGCCCCAATAACGGTTACCTCGGAGGATAACGTGTCAAAAATCCACGATATCGTAATGGCAGACCGCCGATTTAAGGTGCGTAAGATAGCTAAGATAATAGGCATCTCAAAAGATCAAATGGATTATACCATTCATGAAATTTTGGACATGAGAAAGCTGTTGGCACAATGGGTGCCGCGTTTTGTCACTCCGGACAACAAGCACAACCGTGAGACTATTTTAGAGCAGTTTTTGACGGTATTTAAGAGCAATCCGAAGGAGTTTCTGCATAGTTTCGAAGCCATTGATAAAACATAGATCCACTGGTACACGCTAAAGACCAAGGAATAGTCGAAACAGTGAATTTAACCGGCGAATGTGCTCCAAAGAAGGCGAAGACTGTCCTATCGACCGGAAAGGTGATAGTTACTGTTTTCTGGGATTTGCAAGGTGTGATCTACATCGACTGCCTGGAGAAAGGTAAAACGATCACAAGGCTCTACTATGCCAAATTATTGGGTCGATTCAATGCCGAATTGTAGAAAAAACGGCCCCATTCGACGAAGAAAAAGTGATCTTCCATCGTGACAATGCACCGGCTCACATCTCCGTTGTCGCCACGGCCAAATTGGTTGAATAGGGCTACGGACTGCTACTCTATCCACCGTATTCTCTAGATTTGGCTCCGTGCGACTTCTTTTTGTTCCCAAACTTGAAAAAGTCACTCGCTGGGTGGAAATTGAGTCGAATGAGGAGGTCATTGCCGCCACGGAAGCCTATTTTGTAGACCTCGAGAAAACGTATTTTTTAGACGGGTTAAAGAAGTTGGAGAATCGCTGGTTCAAGTGTATCGAGCTAAAAGAAGATTATGTTGAAAAATAAATCACAATTTTTCCAAAATTTTCTTTTTTTCTTATGTAGGCTAAGTACTTATCGGACCACCCTCGTAAAAGAAAATATTTTAAATTGACATACGTTTTTCATTGATACTGTCTCAAGCATACAGGGTCCTACATAATTAAAAAAATCATTCCTAGATAAGCTCTTGTCAATTGATTGCTTAATAAATCCGATATATGCAAACTTGGTACTACAGATGACTTTTATAAAAGTATGCTAAATGACAAATTTAAATATATTCAAATAATACCAAAATTAAGGAAAAATTCAGAGTATGGACTTTCCCAATGAAGTCAATTCAATAAGAAATGTTCACATGCCAAGTGCATAAAAATAAAGTAGAGACTTATTTCTGTCAAAAATGGACAAATGACTCAAAATGAGATAATAAAAAATTAATTCTATGTGAAAAATAATCACTTAATAGGCAAAATTCACAGTGAAATAGTAAAAACAAAGGACACCAAATTAATATTATTCTGTTTCTCACACATTGATTCAAATAAACTAATACCTCTTCCCTTTCAAGATAGAGAGGATCAAGTGTCACTAACTCCTATCCTCCTTGCATACACATTTTGTTTCTGTCACTCTCATACAATTCCTCATGCATGCTCTGTTAATATTAGTTTATATATTGTATAAAAGAAACAATGAACAGCATTACAGTAAAAAAAAACCTTTTCGCTGTCATTGTACGTAAACAATCAAGACAATAGTAAAACATAACAGAAAAATACAGACACATAGAAATTCTATGACACAAATATACAAGAAAAAGGAATACCCACTGACTACGTCGAATCGCGCCGTCCCCCTCCACACACAATATTTGGCGCGTAAGAAAGAGACGCTATATATGGTCTTGCCATTAAATCCTTGACATTTCCTCTCAGCCATATACATTTTCTTTGTAATTCTGTCCTCATTCATTCTTTTCACTTGCCGAAACCACTGCTTTTCACTTTCATTCTTGTTATTACTCCAACTTTCATTCCACAATCTTCAAGAATCACACTATTACGCACTATGTCTCGTACTTTTACCAAACATACTTCTCAATGACCTCATTTCAACTGCATTTATATCGTTTCAATTCTTCTTCAGTCATATCCAAGTCCCGCTTGCATATGTTACATTAGTGTTGGCACTAAGATAGTTTTACTTATTTTGAATGTTTTTTAAATATTCTACAATGCACATCCGTTACTTGATTTTTTAAAATCGCGATCGATTTCGGTAAACCTTTACCATTGACGAGCGAGATAATACTGACTAATATTTTTGTTAAAACATCTACAAAAACAAAATAATTGAAAACAATAGCTGCACCTGTTAAGGATTAGGCATTGTAAACATGGTGAGAAGAGGTGATTTATAATGATTTATTACTTTATTTACAATATTTACGTTTGAATTCAAAGCTTTATTAATTTCTAATGTTTCCAAAGAACATAGTTTAAAATAATTATTAATATTTGTATATTTAAAGGAACTATTTGTTTTTACGAAATTGTGATCAAATTCAATTATATGATTCGCGAACTCGGAATAATTACTATTTTTAAGGCAAAGTTCGTGCTCTCTAAGTCTAGTTTTAAAATTTCTTTTGGTCATACCTATATATGTAGCATCGCAGTCATCACACTTAAGTGTGTACACTCCATTTTTTTGCAAGGATTCTGTGGGATCTTTATTATTTAACAAATTAGATAATTTATTATTAGTGTAATATGCTGGAGTAATAGTGTCCGGTAACGAGCCAGTAATCTTAGAAGTTAACCCCCCCACAAAAAGAATTTTTCTGTATGGTTTGTCATTAATGCTTTCATTTATTTTATTATTTTCACCGCAATAAATGTATTTTTTATACATGATATTATTTTGTTTTTTATGAACTAGTCTGTCTATGAGATCTGAGCTGTACTTATTGTTGACCGCAATTTGTTTAATTAAATCAATTTCTTTTTTAAAGTTTGAAGGAGAAAGAGGAACTTTTATTGCACGATTTATCATCGAGTGAAAAGAAGCTAGTTTATGAGAAATCGGATGATCTGAGTCTGCCGGAATTACACAATCTGTATGACTAGGTTTTCTATAAACGTTGAATTGACATTTAGAATCAGATATAGATAGATTCAAATCTAAGAAACTTAGTTCATTATTATCGTTATGTTCCAATGTGAATTTAATATTGTGGTGTAAATTATTGAGCACGTTTAAAAAAGAATTTAACTGTCTATTACTGCCATTCCAAATAACTATTACGTCATCCACATAACGATGCCAGGCAATAATATTTGAAAGAAGTGGATGTCCATTGTTAAAAAGTTTATTTTCTAAATGATTTAAAATATTTCTGAGAAAAGTGGAGAAGCGAGACTGCCGATAGCTAATCCGGAATTTTGACTATAAATGGTTCCATTGAATTGAAAATAATTTTGACTCAGACAAACTTCCAAAAGGGTAGACATTTCTTTAACAATTTTTGAATCCAAATTTGAATTATTAAGTAAATCAAGTATAATATTTTTACATTCATCAGTAGGTATACTAGGGAAAAGATTTACTATATCAAACGATACAAGTTTGCTATTGGAAGGAAGACTAACATCATTAATTTTATCTATTAATTCTAAACTATTTTTGATGGATTTAATTGGGTGGAATATATTTAATGAATTAAACATTGATACAAATTTCGCACAAACATTGTAATTGGGAGCTGAATATGAAGGAGATACGGGACGAATGGGAATATGATCTTTATGGATTTTCGCTAAACCATATAGTTTAGGAGGCTGTGGATTATTGACAATTAGCCTATTATACTTTGAATTTCCACATATAGTTGGACAATCTTTAATTGCTTTTTTCACTTTATCTTGAAACTTGTTAGTCGGATCTGTATTTAATTTTACGAAGGAATCGTTATTAAGGAAATCATTAACTTTATCAACATATTGAGATTTATGCATTATTACAACCGTGTTACCCTTATCCGCCCTTGTTATGGTTAAGTTATTATCTTTTACAGTTTTTCTAATACTGTTAGCAGTTTTTGAATCAGACGATGTCTGTTGTGAAGGAGTACAATTAATATGGTCTTTCAATATTTTCGAACATTGATGTTTGTGAATTTCAGGTTGTTTATAAAGAGCTAAATCTGTATCAACTGCGAGAATTTCAACATTTTGTTGTGAAGAATCATTTATATTATATTTTAACCCTTTTGAAAGCAAAGAAAGTTGTTTAGGACTAAATGTGACATTAGATAAATTTTCCACTCTTTTATAAAATTTATGATCCGAAAATGTAGTGTTATTTGTAATCTTACTGCCGCTATTTTTAGAAGAATTAATTAAGTTTGACAATTTCTTTTTAATAATTTGTTTCTTTTTAAAGGCACATTCACTAGCAATATGTCTTACCTTATCATCGAAGAGGTCCCACTCAACAGGATGAAAGATGTTCGCCAACTCTGTATGAAGCACTTTCAGATATATTTGAATATTGTCTCTAATACAAAACCAAGATTTTAATTCGTCCTTAACCCACATCACTTTAGCACTATTCACTATTTTATTCGCGGTTGATGTATGATGATTTGATTTTAAATTGACATAGTTCGGTATGACTTTATGTTTTAAGCACATCTGATTGAAATATATATTAAGAGAAGCTGTTCGATATTTACACATTAGTCGAGTATACATTTTCCTTTTTTTGCCGTGCTGGCATTAACAATATCAGTTATTTTAGAAGGATTAACTATGTAACAGTTACGAGACATTTTGAATGTTTTTTAAATATTCTACAATGCACATCCGTTACTTGATTTTTTAAAATCGCGATCGATTTCGGTAAACCTTTACCATTGACGAGCGAGATAATACTGACTAATATTTTTGTTAAAACATCTACAAAAACAAAATAATTGAAAACAATAGCTGCACCTGTTAAGGATTAGGCATT